>RCUC01134046.1:0-58235 GCA_003697995.1 Taxidea taxus jeffersonii
CATTACTTAGCAGGCGAGACATGGAGAAGACTGGAGAGGGCGAAGGGATTGTGGAGGAAGCAGCCACGGGGCTGGCAGGGCTGTGGGAGGGAGGGATCACCTTATACCTGGGAGGTCAGGGCAGGCAGGGACATCCGGCCAGTTTAACCCAGTCATTCGCTGCCACCCTCGACTTGACCACTGACTAATAAAGAGTCTTTTGGGGGTGGGGGGGGCAGAGAGCAAAGGCGAGGGAGAATCTCAAGCAGGATCTATGCCCAGTATGGAGCCCAACGCAGGACTTGATCTCACCACCCTGAGATCATGACCTGAGCCGACATTAGGCTTAGACGCTCAACCAGCTGAGCCGCCCAGGTGCCTGTAATAAAGTCTTTTTTTTTTTTAAGATTTTATTTATTTATTTGACAGAGAGAGCACAAGTAGGCAGAGCAGCAGGCAGAGAGAGAGAGGTAGAAATAGGCTCCCCACCCAGCAGGGAGCCTGATGTGGGACTCGATCCCAGGACCCTGAGATCATGACCTGAGCCAAAGGCAGAGGCTTAACCCACTGAGCCACCCAGGTGCCCCATAAAGTCTTATTCAGACACCTGCCAACAGCTACTGAACCCAAGAGGGAGCAACCTCCACTCTAGAGGACAGAACAAGACGAACATTCTGGACACTGGCTCAGTCCCTTTGCTTTCCTCTTGTTGTTGTTGTTGTATGGGTTTTTATGTTTCTCACAGACCGGTTGTCGCTCTAAACTCTCCAGCACAGGTGGCCACAGGCAATCACACCGCCCTGAACTTCCTGTGAGCTTGGCAAGGTGAAGTGCGTGGCCGGCGGCCTCTCTTGCTATGCTATTTGTTCAATGACCTATTTGCTGGCTGGCTTTAGAGGGGGGCTCGGCGGTGCAGCCCTGGGCCACCCACAGAGGGACAGCTGTGCTCAGTAGTCTGATGGTTTCTGAGACACGGAAAGTGGAGTGGGCCCACGGTAACCCACAGAAGGGAAGAAAATATTTGCAGTTTATATATCTGAGAAGGGGTGGATATCCAGAAATACACAGAGGACACCCAAAGCTTCCCAACAAAGACTATTCAAAAAGAGGCAAAGGACTTGAATAAATATTATCCAAAGACAGACAAATGGCCAGTAAGTAAGCATGTGAAAAGATGCTCCATGCCACTGATCATTAGGGGAATGCAGATGGAAATAACAATGAGATACCCTCCCAGACACGCATTAGATGGCTACGAATGACAGGTGCTGGCAAGGATGTGGAGAAATTGCCACATTTGGGCACCGTTGATGGGAACCTAAATGGCGCAGCCCCCTTGGAAAGCGGTATGGCAGTTCCTCCAAGCATTAAACATGGGATTACGTTAACAATCCAACAATCCCACTATGGGGTATATACCTCAAGAACTGGAAGCAGGACATCCAAGAGATATCCGTATGTCCACGGTGATTGGCGGTATTACTCACAAGAGCTAAAATGTGGAAGCAGGGGCGCCTGGGTGGCTCAGTGGGTTAAGCCTCTGCCTTCGGCTCAGGTCATGATCTCAGGGTCCTGGGATCGGGCCCCCCGAGTCGGGCTCTCTGCTCAGCAGGGAGCCTGCTTCCCCCTCTCTCTCTGACTGCCTCTGCCTACTTGTGATCTCTCTCTTTCTGTCAAATAAATAAATAAAATCTTAAAAAAAAATAAAATAAAATGTGGAAGCAAACCACGTGTCCACTGATGGATGAGTGGATAAACAAAATGTGGTCTAGACAGACAATGGGATATTATTATTCTGCCTTAAAAGGTAGGTAATTCTGAACACACTACAGAAAGGATGAACCACAAGGACATTATGCTAACGGAAATACGCAGTCACAAAAAAACCTAATCTGTGTTATTCCATCTATATGAGGTACTGAGATTGGTGAAAATCATAGAGACCGGGAGTAGAAGGGTGGGGACTCTGGGCAAGGGACTGGGGATTGGGGAGTTAGTGTTTCTTGGGGACAGAGTTTCAGTCCAACAAGATGAGTTACAGAGGCGGTGATGTTTGCATAACATTGTGAGTGTACTTAATACCACTGAACTCTGCCTTTCAACATGGTTAAGCTGACAAACTTTATGGGGCACATGGCTGTTAAGCGTCTGCATTCGGCTCAGGCCATGATCCCGGGGTCCTGGGATCAAGCCCCGAATTGGGCACCCTGCTCCGCGGGGAGCCTGCTTCTCCCTCTCCCACTCCCCCTGCTTGTGTTCCCTCTCTCTCTGTGCCTCTCTCTGTCAAATAAATAAATAAAATATTTTTTAAAAAGATGGCAAGTTTTACGTGTATTTTATCACAATTTTTTAAATCACAATTTTAAAAATTGGAAAAAATACTTGGTTCAAACCCCTATGAGTACAATTAACAACAGTGTCTGATGGGGTGGCCTCGGCTGCGAGTAAAGCGTTGGGGGTAGAGTTTTAGGGGAACGTGTTGGCCATGGCGCCCTGGAGACCCCACCCAGGCCACGCAGGCAGAGGCTTGAACCATGGCTCGTCTACTCCTGGGCGAGAAGCTGCTGTCTCCTGGGACACCAGACGGTGGGACAGCTGTGGGAGCCAGCACAACGCCATCTGCCCCTTGCCCACCTATGTACCCGAGAGCATGGTGAGACTTCCTTGTCACACCACCCCCCTCCCTGTTCTGATGGGGTCGGAGGCCTCTGAGCCCCGCCTCGGGAGAGAGCTGCAGGTACGACAGCACTCAGCCACCGTCTGGAGCAAGCTCCTCAGCTGCGAGCACCTCACAACTCATCTTGCTGTCCCCTGACCCCTTTCGTTTCAAGGTCGTCCTTTTTTGGATGCATTGGACGAGAGCTTCAGGGAGCTGAAGCCTTTGACTTATTTGTCTTCTCACTGTCTATGTAAGTAATGAACCCTAAATCAGAAAGTGGCTTTTCCTGTGTCTTTACCAGCCAAATCAGTCAGACCTTGACCTTGGCCTGGCGCGGTCTCATGTGCGACTGGAGCCTACAGTTCTGCCTCTCAGCTTAGCCAAGGCTGACTCAGAGAATTTATCACTTTTTCTTTAAAAAGATTTTATTTACTTATTTATGTATTTGACAGAGCGAGAGAGAGAGAGAGAGAGAGAGAGAGAGAGAGAGAGAGGGAGGGAGAGAGCACAAGCAAAGGGAGTGGCAAGCAGGAGGAGAGAGAGATGGCAGGCCCGGGCTGAGCAGGGATTTCCCAATGCGGGGCTCGATCCCAGGACTCTCGGGATCACGACCTGATCTGAAGGCAGACGCTCAACGGAGTGAGCCTCCCGGGCTCCCGAGAATTTATCACTTTTTGTTGCCACACACACAGCTGTAATGATGCCCATGAGCCTGGGGACGATAACCAGATATTCCTTGAAGAAATAATCTTTCTTTCTTTTTTTTTTTTTAAAAGATTTATTTGGCAGAGAGACAACAAGAAAGGGAACACAAGCAGGGGGAGTGGGAGAGGGAGAAGGAGAAGCAGGCTTTCTGCCGAGCAGAGAACCCGATGCGGGGCTCGAACCCAGCACACTGGGATCACGACCTGAGCAGAAAGCAGACGCTTGACGACTGAGCCACCCAGGCGCCCCTTGAACGGATATTCTTAAGTGGCAACACCTTATTTCCTGGTGGAGGGCAAATAGGATGTGATGATATCATGGTTCTGGACAAATATCCAGAAGCTCTTTCCCAAGAACTCACTCGAGGGAGGTGAGAGAGTCTATAAATCAGACCACGGCTGCGTGTGGTAAACACCTCCGTCACCCGTCACCACAGAGAGCGCACCATGGGCTTCTCGGAGCTGCTCCACACCATCGGCGGCATGGGGAAGTTCCAGATCCTCCAAACTGCTCTCATGATGTTCCCCGCCCTCCTGATCAGCTGTCACAACTTTCTGCAGAACTTCACGGCCGTAACCCCGGAGCATCACTGCCGGCCGGCCAACTGGACCAATGGGTCTCGTGTCCCGGGCGGTGTGGGGGAAGGGGACTTACTGAGGGTCTTCATCCCCCTGGACGAGGACCAGAAACCCGAGCGGTGCCTGCGGTTCTCCGAGCCCCATTGGCAGATCTTAAGCCTCAACGACACCTCCTCTTTAAGCTCGGACACAGAGGTCTGCCTGGACGGGTGGGTGTATGACCAAAGTGTTGCCTCCTCCATCGTTTCTGAGGTGAGACAAGGCTACAGCTGAACGCTGGGTCTTCAGATGCTTTTTTGTTTATTTTAATGGAGACGTAACTCGTTCCATGAAATGCTCAAAATTTAAGTGTGCGGCGGGATGAATTTTACATAGGTAAACACCAGATCGAGATATCGATTGTTTCTAAGGACCCCAGAAGGCTCCCTTGTACCTTTCTACGTCACTATGCACCCACTCCCAACACCCATGGAGTCATAGTGTGTGTTCTTCAGCGTGTTGGGATTTTTTTCACTCAGTATGGATTTTTAAGAGTCAGTCATCTTGATATATGCTCCGGGAGCTGCTGACACTTGTCTCTTTTCCTCCAGTGGGACCTGGTGTGCAAGCACAAGTCACTGAAGTCCATTGCCCAGTCCATATACATGATGGGACAGCTGGTCGGAGCTACTGTCTTTGGCATCTTCTCTGACAGGTGAGGGGAGGAGGCCTGAGGAAGTCTCCAGAAGCTTCCAACTAGGCTAGAGTTCATGCTGTCCCCCCACTGTCCTCAACGGCTCGGGACCCCACTGGAGAAGATCCCCGCACCTCCTTCTCCTTGCCAGATGGCCAGGGCTGCACCCAACACCTCAAATGGAGGGGTCAGGCTAGAGCACTCACCCTTCCCTGCCTGGGTCCCAGACACCCCACTTTTCTAGAAGACAGTCTCTGGGCCTGCATCTGATGCAGCTGGGGGTGATGACACCTCCCCCTTTTTTAAAAAGATTTTATTTATTTATTTGACAGAGATCACAAGTAGGCAGAGAGGCAGGCAGAGAGAGAGGAGGAAGCAGGCTCCTCACTGAGCAGAGAGCCCGATTCGGGGCTTGATCTCAGGACCCTGGGATCATGACCTGAGCCAAAGGCAGAGGCTTAACCCACTGAGCCACCCAGGTGCCCCTACACCTCCCTTTTTTGTTCTGCAATGACTTGCAATCATGAATCTCGAATTACTCTCTGCTTGGGGATGAATTTGGAGTCACACAGCCGAAGGCCTTCATCATGGGAATGGTGATGAAGCTGTGGTCTCATTTCTGCCAACCATGATTTCCCCACTGCGTTGCCTCCATGGGTCACTTCCCCAGGAAGCAAGAGCCCCTGGGACGGTCATTGTTGTTGTGAAAGGCTAATTCTATGGCGCGCTCTCCCAGGTCCTCCCAATAGCCCTGGGTAGCTGCTCCCATTTCACAGATGATATAGGGCTCAGCACCACTAGTCCTACGGAAAACTGATTCCAGCATGGACATTTAGTCCCTGTTCTTGGAAGTGATGACAATGTTCTCGTCAGGAAGAAGCTTTGTGCTCAATGTCATATCTAGACAGATGATCCTTGTTCAAGCCGAATAGGCCAAGGCCCTTTTCTGAGAACTCCACCCCTGCGTACAGTGTCTTCTAATCTTTTGCCTCTCTTGGTTTTTGCCAGCTTGTTGGATGCTGCCCCCCACCCCCACCCCAGTGCCACAGAAAGAACCTGGCAGGTGGACATCAGCGGAGCTGGGCTCTGCCCCTCTATGAACCCTTAGAAAATTCACTTAGCTCTTGGGATCATTTCTGTACAACTGAGGGGCTCTCCCAGTCACCCAGTGACTCCAGTCGCCCTTGTCTCCCCTGGCTGGGCTCCTGGAACACTCAGCCGCAGTCCCCTGCGCTGGGACACCCAGCCTTAAGCTCTGGGCAGGAGGGGCTGGCAAAGCAAAGGCCTTGCTCATCAGAAAGGAGGCTACCTGGGGGGCCCCAGACTCTGTCCTCACCCCCACCTACTCATAGGGGAAAGGAGGGAATTAAAGTCATCTCCGTGGGGCTGGCAAGGATCTCTTGCTTTAAATGCCGGTCCCCAGTAACAAGGGGCCTGCGGCCTGTACTGCGCGCACAGGTGGCTGAGAGCCGCAGGACCTCTGAGTAGAGCTCCAGGTCAAGAGCTCTCACCTCTGGGAAGAGCCCAAGTAGGGGCTGGATGGACCTTCATGGCCTGTGAACCCACCTCTTCTCCACTGCTTGCCTGATCCCTTTTGAGACCTCCCCTTGGCTCCCCCTCCCCTCCCCCCTACCTGGCCCACCATTTCCCTCCCCTCCAGTATCCCAGCAAACCCCGTTGGCTCTGTCAGCGTCACAGACCAGGACCCAGCTCCTCCCCTCGCTAGGCCACCCCTCTGGGAGCAGCCTTGTTCCCTTTGCACCTGGCTGGCCGCAACAGCCTTTGAAGGAGCCTCCCTGCTTCTTCCTATCCTTGACCCCTTCTGTTGCTCTCAGACCAATGGGAAGAGCCATCCTCTTAGATGCAGAACAGACCCTGCCCTTCCTCTGCTCGACCTTCCCCCTGCTCTCCGGTTCCTGGTTCCTAGCTAGTGAAGCCTAAGGGGCGGGCCCCAGCGCCCCTGCTGTGAACCCAGCACGCGCCCCTCCCCTCCTACTCCTTCCTCCTGCCTTTGCACTGGCTTTTCCCCCACCAGGGGCGCTATCCCCAGGACCCCTCTTCAGGTCACTTCTCACAGCCTCAAAGCACAATGATGGGGATTTCTCACTGGCTGCGGGTGTGGTGCAAGTCATTTCAACTTGAGCCTCTATTTTCTCATCTGTAAAATGGGGATAATGATGCTCTTGACCTTAGATGACACACCTCAGTGCTATGTCCGTGGTACTCTGTGGTGTCACCTGCCCAGAGGAGCCTTCGCTGGCCACCCTATTTACAACGACAGCCCCTCCGACATTCCCTGTTCTCCTTCTCTGCTCTGCGTTGTTCTGTGGCCTCTGACGGTCTGTGTGTTTTCCCTACGTATCTTCCTTATTGTCTGATTCTTGCACAGTGGCCAGGGCAGTGGGTACGGGTAGGGGGTGCCGTGGGAAGGGGCAAGGGAGTTCCCAGTCGAGGCCTCAGCACTTGGCCCCTGCCTGGCACACAGGGGTCTGAGAGGAGGTAGAAGAGAATGAGTATGGGGTCGAGGGCCCCTTGGAACATTCGAGGCACTGCTCACACTCCCTCCCCCATGGGGCAGGGACCAGAAGCCACACTCAGATGCTCATCACAGCCCCATCTGGAAACAGCTTTACTTCAACAAGGAACAGAGCCAAGAGGCAAAGAATTAACCCCCTCCCCTAGGGGAATTCTAGGCCTTGGCAATTCGTGTGGGGAGGGGCGGGGGCAAGGAGGGAGTCCCTTCCCAAGGCCTTTCCTAAGGATGCGGGGGCGTGGGGGACAGACCGGTGGAGGCGGGCAGACTGGGGCGAAAGCGGGGGCAGAGTGGCCACTTGGCAGCCAGACCCCGGGGCTAAGCTGGCCACTCCTTGGGTCTCGGTGGCAGGTGTGGACGCAAGACGGCGCTGCAGAGCGGGATACTGCTGATGATCGTCATGGGCACGAGCACCGCTTTCTCGCCCAGCTTCCTGGCCTACTGCGTGCTCAGGTTCCTCAACGGGATGGCCATGACCGGCATCATTATCACCAGCCTCTGCCTCAGTGAGTACCCCAGCAGAGCCCTGGCTGCTCCGCTCACCGCTGTGCGACCCCAGGGGCTGGGGGGGGGCACTTCAGTTACCCTGTCTGGGCCTCAGTTTCCCCATCTGTGATACGGGGTGATAATGATTGAACCTCCCTCATCTCATACATGTTTATAGAATGATACCTGGCCCCCTCGAAGACCTTCAAGAAATGTCAGCTCTTTGAAGGTGGTGGCTTAAGCTAGCCCCAGGCTCGAATTCTCAGCCCCCGGGACATATTCCTTGCCTGTGTTGGGGGGGAATCATCCCAGATGGCCCTGTATAGGGGTGTTACGAAGATCAAATGAGATGGCAGAAGTTGCTTGGGATGCTCAGGACAGTGTGCCCTGCATGGCACCGAGTGGGGTCAGAGCCCACCCATCAACAGGGTTCATCGGGGGCAAGTTCCGCAGGGGCCTTGCCTGGGGTCCCTGCCCCTGACTGACCCAGGCTGACCTCTCTCCATGGCCCTGTGGAGCTCACTACCAGCACTGCCACACTTGTCATCCCCAGCCATCGAGTGGACCCCGATGGAGAGGCGGACGCTGGTGAATATCTACACCATGTACATGATCACACTGGGCCAGGTGGTCCTCACGGGCCTGGCCTACCTCATCCGCCCCTGGCGCTTGCTCCAGGGCACCCTATCTGTTGCCTACGTGATCATTCTTCTGTACTCCTGGTACGTCAGCTCCCAGACGCCCCATGGCCTGCGTAGAGTTGCCTTGTCTGGTCTGTCTTCATGGGAAGTGTTTGCTGGCCTCAGAGCCGACCTTGGCTTGGGTCTGCTGAGATCCGACCTCCTTTTTTTTTTTTTAATTTTTTTTATGTTATGTTAATCACCATACAGTACTTCGTTACTATTTTGATGTAGTGTTCATGATTCCTTGTTTGAGTATAACACCCAGTGCTCCATGCAATCCGTGCCCGCCTTAATACCCATCACTGGGCCAACCTCCTTAAGGAGAGAAGAGAGGACCCTTGTTATACGAGGTGTTTTCATCTGGTTTCTTTTTCTCCGTATCAACCTTGGCGAATCGTCCTGCGCCATCTGGGGTTCTAAGTGGCTGCACACTTGACCCCACCGGCCACTGAGAAGAGGTTTACCATACAAATCCAGAGCCACGAGAAAATAGGCAAAATCCTCAAAATGACAGTGGAGACCCAAACTAGCGCCATGAGATGTATTGAGAGCGCAGCATGAGATGAGAAATGCAGGAGACAGAAAATGTGTACAATGTGGTGATAGTTTTGCAAAAACAAACACATGCCTGCATCTGTATCTTACGGTAGGACCAAAAGAAAAATGGTGGGAACAGCCACCCACCCTTTCACTGCCACTCCTCCCATTTTGTTCTTTCCGATTTTTCTCTTGGATCTCCCTGTTTCCAAGCGGGCCAGCCCTTGACCTATGGTGATTGGGACAGTGAGCCCTGTACCTGCATGGGCACTGTGGGCAGAGATCCCTTGGCCCCTCCAGCTGGTCAGGGTTAGGGTTGGGCTGGAGGCTCTGCCTGTCTGATCGGTCCCTCCCTCATCCCATGCCCTCTCACTGTTAGGGGTCTGCCAGAATCGGCGTGCTGGCTCATCACCCACAACAAACTTGACAAGGCTGTGAAAAATCTGCAGGCTGTGGCAAGATTAAATGGCCGAAAGGAGCAGGGGAGGAAGCTCACTCCAGAGGTAGGCACAAAGGGAACCCACGCACTACCCAAACCCTTCCTCCTGAGCTGGCGGTAATTGGTAATTCTCAGCGAGGGCTTAAGTCGGCCTCCAGAAGGTGAACAAAGAGATAAGTTTCTACAACCAGAAGCAGTTGCTGTCACCATCAGATAGGCAGAGGACCTGTAGGGAAAGTGTCTTGTTACACCCTTTCTCAGAAGCAACCACAGGGGACATTCCACCAAAACAAGGATGTAAACCAGGGGATCCAGGAAATAGAAGATCCCAAATAGGAGAAAGGTAAAGAAGAAGGGAAAGAGTGGGACAGAAAACCTAGAGAATGATCAGTCTGCACTGAAACAAATGAACAGACATATACCAGAGGCCTTTCATGAAGAAAAAAAATGATCTTGATAGATTGCTCATTATACTTTATCCTTTTTTAAAAATATTTTATTTATTTATTTGACAGAGATCACAAGTAGGCAGAGAGGCAGACAGAGAGAGGGGGAAGCAGGCTCCTCACTGAGCAGACAGCCCAATGCGGCGCTTGATCCCGGGACCCTGGGACCATGACCTGAGCTGAGGGCAGAGGCTTAACCCACTGAGCCATCCAGGTGCCCCTATGCTTTATCCTCTTAACAGGAGTTTTATTGTTCTATCAAAGAATTGGGGGATAAATAAGGCCAAGTACTTAAGAAACCAAGAATATAAGCAAGCAAATACACGAAAGAGGCAATTATTAACTCCAGGAAAACAAAAAGCTCACATCATAGAAAGAAATATAACCAGAGTGCATGACATGGTTCAACTCTGAATGAGACTTACATTGGGAGAATTACAGAAGGGAAGGGTTAGATCAGAGGTAGTAGAGTAAGAGGGTTAAGTCTTCATTCTTTCTTAGTATAAATCAATCTAAAGTTGGGAAATCAAGCCATAGCAGTGTAGCATTTTATCCAGAAATAGGAAATAAATATGAGAAGAAACACCTAGAAGAGTAGAAGACAGTTCCTTCAGGAGAGGGGGAATTGAGAGTGGTGCTGGAGAAAGGGGAGGCAGAGACCTTTCTAACTATGAACATGAAGAAGCAAAACAACAATGGCTAAGATCCCAGACTTGGGGCCATTTACCAGGGTTGGACTCCCAGCTTCCTACTTAGAGCTCTGTGACCTTGGGCAATTTATTTAACCTTCGGAGCTTCTGTTTCCTCTTCTGTAAAAAGGATAAGAATCTCCCTTACATTAAATAAGTTAGTTCACATCAAGTACTTAGACCCCCATCTGGCACATAACAAGCACTCAATAAATGGCGGTCATTGTTGACCATCAAGAAACACTAGTCAAAAGAAAAGGAGGCAGCACCTGGGTGACTCAGTGGGTTGGGCCTCTGCCTTTCCATTCACGTCATGATCCCAGGGTTCTGGGATGGAGCCCCTTGAAGGGCTCTCTGCTCAGCGAGGAGCCTGCTTCTCCCCCCGGCCCTCTGCCTTTCTGCCTACTTGTGATCTCTGTCTGTCAAATAAATAATAAAATCTTAAAAAAAAAAAAAAAAGAAGTTGCTACATAAGAGAATACATGCCCATAATTTGAAGTCCTCTATTTCTCCTTGAGGGTATGTGTGAAGGAATTGGCGAACGTGGGAGGAATCAAGTAATTGTATGGCATCAGGAAGTAAAAGGACTAAGGGCCGGAGCCCTTTCTTCTGCCATCCCCACTCTGGTCTTTTCCTGCTAGATAGTAAGGCTCCACATGCAGGAGGACACAGCTGCTACCAAGGAGACCCTGTTCCTCCTAGATCTCTTCCGAACTCCGGGACTCCGCAGGACGACTTGCTGTGTCGCCCTGGGATGGTGAGTGGGGCCCCAAAGAGTGACACCCCCCCCCACCTGAGTCATTCACCTGATGGCTGCTCCTGAGTTGTCATTCCCTGGTGCCCCACTGGCTTGAGACAGAGATGGAGGCAACAGATCATGGTGAAGCAATCCGAGAAGATGGGAAAACCTGGCAAAATCTGGAACCAGAAGGGATTGGGTTCTAGAAGAGGATCGCATCCTATCCGTGGCCAGAATGTTGGAGAGACTCCTTCCATTGAAAAGAAAGGCAAACCATGGGTCACCTCCGGAGTAGGAAGTAAATTGCTGGCGCTTTCTCTCTTCCAGGTTTTCCGCAGGCTTCTCCTTCTATGGGCTGGGTTTAGATGTGCAGAAATTTGGGTTCAACATCTACTGGACACAACTGCTGTTTACAGTCACGGATTTCCCCATGAAGCTGGTGACGGGCCTGAGCATGGGCTACTTTGGCCGCCGAATCACCGCCATCTCTTTGCAGCTGCTGGCCGGTTGTGTGATCCTTGTCACTGCATTTCTTCCTCGAGGTGAGGTTTTCTTCTGGGTATCGTGAAAATTCTCTTCTGATATGATGGGTGACACAGTCTGGTTTGATGATTCACAGCAGACTAGAGAACCAGAGGAACCTGTTTTCAACTGGTTTCCTGTGATCATGGACAACTTGACCCACTTACCCTCCATTGACCCTCACAGTTGTTTAGGAAGAATAATTAAGAAGCCCTTATTTGGGGTTGACTGCCTGCCAAGCACTGTGCTAGCCCTTCACATGTATCAACTCATCTGATCGTCATGAGGTGCTTTTATAACTGAAGGATAAATAAATAAAGCACAGAGAGGTGAAGACTTGTCCAAGGTCACACAGCTAATAGGTGTTAACATCGGGGAAACAACATGATGGCTGCATGGGCAGTTTGTTGTAGCAATCTCTATAGTTTTCCATGTTTGAAATAATTTTTAAAAAATCGTAAAAGATCCTGTGTAAAAACTTCATATCCCCATGCCCGGCTCATGGGAAATATTGAATAAATTTTAGCTATCATCATATAGGTAGGTTTATAAAGATATAAATTCAGCCTTCTGAGATGTAGTAGCAAGGGGTACTAATCTGAGATGGTCATAGGAATCGCAGAAATCTAGAATCCTGCAAGTGGGAGATGTGTTGGAGACTGTCGCATCTACATTTCACTGATGAAAACCCTGCATCCATGGGACGGTCACCTCCCCGCCTCCCCAGGACAGGGCTAAATCTCAGCGTTCCTCACTCACCAACTGCCCCCGCCTCATCTGAAAATAGCAACTTTGTTTGGTTGCTAGTTATTCACAGCTCTTTGTCCAGCACCTGCCAACCCTGGGGCTCAGACCAGACCCAGGCTCAGGGAACACAGAAGCCTTTAGGGAGACAGACCTAATTAATTGCTTCAATGTATCAATTACAGTTGAGATCAGTGCCTCAGAGGAGATGTCCAAGGAGTAAGGGCATATGGTGGGCTCTGCCCAGTGAAACCGATCAGGGAAGTCCTCCTTGCCAAAGAAGCATTTGAGTTGAGATCTGAAGAAGCATGAGAAATAAGAAGGTGAATAGTGGGGAGAAGAGCTCGCTGAGGAGGGAGTACGGCCAGGTGCAAAGGCCATGGGGCAGAGAGGTGCTTGACACAATGAGATGTCAGAACAGGTGATTGCACTGACATTTCATTAACTCCCTTTTGTCTACACCCCACCCACTGCCTTCTCTCAGACTTGAATACCTTTAAGATGATTCTCTGTTTGTTTGGGAAAGGGAGCCTGGCTGCCTGTTTTACTTGTCTCTACCTATACACCATGGAGCTCTTCCCAACCGAAGTCAGGTAAGAAGATGGGTCAGAGTCCCTGGGACCGAGACGGCAGCCTCTGTCGCTCAGAGCTGGGCCACTAAGGAAACCAGCCTCCATTTGGAAATGGTTTTGTGGTTTCACGTCTCAAAAGAGCAGGTTCATGTCCCTATTTTAACATGATTTTGGTTATTGTAGGACGTTGCTCTTGGAATAGTGACCAGAACTTGACAGGCAGTCCACAAGTGGTATCATGTCTCTAGCTTCAGAAAAATGTCAGTATCCCAGATAGTGGTAGGAAATGAGGAGCTGAGGAGTTGAGTGTTGGAGCAGCACCTAGGACAGAGCATGTGCTCAGTAAGTATCAGCTGTCAGGCTTTCCGTCATTGTCATGGTTCCCAGTAAGCATCCCCCCGGCCGCATCGGAGATCAAGGCTCCCTTCCCCATGTGCCCAGACATGACCCATTCCAAGGTCAGGGACTTTGCCACGCAGCCTTCTTAGCTCTCGTGCACCAGCCCTGACACTCGGGGCCTGGTTCATTCATTCATTCATTCATCAGATCCTCTCAGGCTTGCTGCAGGTGCTTGAATTCCGGCAGTGCACCTGCAGGGTCCCAACCTTTTCCATGTTCTCTGTCTCCGCAGGCAGACAGGGATGAGTGCTGGGATCTTCAGCACACGCCTGGGCTCCCTCTTGTCGCCTCTGGTCTACATCCTGGCCAACCATAGCCCAGTGCTACAGCCGGTGATGTTTGGCCTGGTCCCTATCCTGGCGGCCACAGCAGGCTCCTTCCTGATAGAGACAAACAACCAGCCATTGCTGAACACCATCCAGGAGACAGAGAAGAGGTAGGAGACTTCCTGCTCCCATCTCTCCAGCATCTCAGAAAGTCCTTGTAGCCTGTGGGGATGCAGCAGTGGGAATGTGTCTGCTGGGGTTCTTGCTGCCTTGGCAGGAATGGGGCACCCCCCTGGGCCCATGGCAGGACCTCTGGGGCCACTCCCACTGCCCCTCGTTCTGTAAATGTCATAATGGCTTCAGGTGTGTTAAAATCGGTGGTGGTCATCTGGGAGCCTGATGAAGCATTTGGAGGTAAATCACACAGGAGGCCATATACTAAGTGCTGCCAAACTCTCCCTCTATTAAATATATCATCACTTTGTATGTGGAGGGGAGCTGTCGCATGGCTAAATCCCTCTTGTCCCCGAACCTATGGCTGCAAAGCCACATGGTAGGGACCAAGTGAGGTCAGTCTGTCCCTTCAGATGAAGTTCAGCCGCGCTTTCTAGGTTGGAAGAAGGTCATCTAATCTACCCACAAAGCACTTCTTTGCAGGCGGGTTCCTTATCTGTGGCTTGGCTGATCTGGGCTGGGCTTGGGTGTGTCTGTAGGTCGGATGGGCTGGGCTGGCCTGGCCTGGGGGCACCTCTCCAGGGGCAGCTCTGCGTCTCCGTTTCACCCTCCTTCTCAGGGCAGTGGCAGAGACCCAAGAGCCCGTCCAGCTCTGAAGCTCTCGCTTTTCCGCTCAGAGCGTGTTATTCTGTGCCTCTCCTTGCTCAGAATGAAGATGGCTCATGACAAACAAAGAAACGTCCGTGAAAATACCACAAAGAAAGGATTGGCCTCACTTCTCCCAGGAAAGACAAAAGTAGAATTCACAGTGTGATTTCTCCGGACCCACACCTATATTCTGAATGGTCCTTCCTCTCTCTTCACTTTCTCATGTTTTGGAAATGTGACACGTCTTTCCAAGGAAATGCGGTGGCACCTCTTTTGACCACCTCATGGAAAAAGCAACGACAGGGCTGTGATCTGGAAATATTATAAGGCAGATGAGTCATTCGACTTAGAGACCAACTGAGAAATGACATGTATTGGACAGTCTGCGACATTTGAATATGAAGAATGAGCTTTAAGTAGATATGAAGGGGCCTGTCAATTTTGTGAAGTGGCATTAGGTTACAGAAGCCAACGTCCCTTTAAAAAAAAAAAAAAAGATGTGAAGCTGAAGTATTTAGGAATGAAATGAACATTGGGAATTTGCTTTAAAATCCTAGAAAAGTGGACAGAGTGAATGCCAGGGTTGAAGCAGGGAGTTCCTTGACCTTCCTACTTTGGGAGGTGTTTGGAAATTTTTTTAAAGATTTTATTTATTTATTTGGCCGACAGATCACAAGTAGGCAGAGAGGCAGGCACGGGGTGGGGGGGCAGGGGAGCAGGCTCCCTGCTGAGCAGAGAGCCTGATGTGGGGCTCGATCCCAGAACCCTGAGATCATGACCTGAGTCGAAGGCAGGGGCTTAACCCACTGAGCCACCCAGGCGCCCCTGTTTGGAAATTCTTATGATTAAAGTATTTTTCAAGTCCAACAGCTTTTTTCTATGGTTAATCTAAAACGACGACAGGATGGCTGAAAACAACCCCGCAGGCTGCCTCCCGAAGGGTTTTGTCTCCTCTGTGATGGCTCTTATCAGACCCTGAAGCCCTTAGTAGTCACAGCTCAAGGTCATATCCTACATTGCCTGTGGATGACCCAACCAGCTCTGTGGCGAACAGCCCAGGGAGGCAGCCCAGATCACAGGGTGAATGTCTGAGACTCCAAAAGGCCAAAAACCTGGCAGAGCTTCCAAAGAGAAGTGGTGGAGAGGCGTGTCCAAGATATGGACCAAAGTGCTGTTGACATAGTCCCCACGCTAGTTGCCGATATCGCTAAGTTTGGTAATGGTCATGTTGATATACAAGGACATACACTTGAGACCCACAGGGCTTCGGTATGGAGAAGAGCCTCCTGGATTTCTTGAAAATCACGGTGTCCGCTGGTTATCACCAAGCTTCTCTATCCAGCATGAGCATGTAAATGTATGTATTTTTCCCCTACACCTAAGTTTTCTCTAACATAGAAGACATATGGGATTATTGCGGTGTTCATGTTTTTGTTACTAACCTCTGATCTAATGATGTTTAGTAGAATACCATAAATTTCGCTAAGTTTCTCAATTGCTAATGCATATTTTGTTATTTCTGTTTGTTGTTTACTTATTTATCCGCTTTAAGTACGAACAATTAACCAATATCCAATTCTCGTTTGAATTATGATTATGAATTATATCTTGGTGGTATGTTTTTAGAAATAAAAATCCCTTTTTTGAAAACAGATGATGATTGAACATAATTGAATTAAGTAGTACATCAAAGCAGACTATAAACCTTAACTGCTTCAGAAAACCTAAGTTTAGGGGCGCCTGGGTGACTCAGTGGGTTAATGGGTTAAGCCTCTGCCTTTGGCTCAGGTCATGATCTCAGGGTCCTGGGATCGAGTCCCGGATCTGGCTCCCTGCTCAGCAGGGAGCCTGCTTACCCCTCTTTCTCTGCCTGCCTCTCTGCCTTCTTGTGCTCTCTCTTTACCTCTCTAATAAATAAATAAAATCTTAAAAAAAAAAAGAAAGGGGTGCCTGGGTGGCTCAGTGGGTTAAAGCCTCTGCCTTCGGCTCGGGTCATGATCCCAGGGTCCTGGGATCGAGCCCCGCATCGGGCTCTCTGCTCAGCGGGGAGCCTGCTTCCCTTCCTACTCTCTCTCTGCCTGCCTTTCTGCTTGCTTGTGACCTCTGTCTGTCAAATAAATAAATAAAATATAAAAAAAAAAAAAAAAAAGAAAGAAAACCTAAGTTTACAAATATTTAGATCAGAGGCACCTGGCTGGCTCAGTCAGTGAAGCAAGTGCTTCTTCTTCATTTTTTTTTTAAAGATTTATTTATTTGAGAGAGAGCGCATGCCTCCACACACACAGACACACTCTCATAGCGGGGAGGGGCAGAGGGGGAGGGAGAGAGAATCTCAAGCAGACTCCCTGTTGAGCATGAGCCCAACACTGGGCTTGATCTCACAACCCTGAGATCATGACCTGAGCTGAAGTAAAGAGTCAGACACCCAACCAGCTGAGCCATCTGGGTGCCCCATGATCACAAGTTTGAGTCCCACATTGGTTGTAGAGATGACTTAAAAATAAAATCTTTAGGGGCGCCTGGATGGCTCAGTGCATTAAGCCTCTGCCTTCGGCTCAGGCATGATATCAGGGTCCTGGGATCGAGCCCTACATCGGGCTCTCTGCTTAGCGAGGAGCCTGCTTCCCCCTCTCTCTCTACCTGCCTCCCTGCCTACCTGTGATCTCTCTCTCTGTCAAATAAATAAATAAAATCTTAAAAAATAATAATAATAAAAATAACAAAATCTTTTAAAATAAATAAATGAATAAAATGTTTTGATCATACCTGAGTTCAAGAGGGATAAATCATATATGAATATTTCACATATCATATGAATTTTTCAGAATTTTAATGATTAACTTGAGTATTTCCTATTTTGCTTGACCAATGCCTTAAAAATGTGTATGATGTTTGTTTTATTTTTATTTGTTTATTTATTTTTGGTGGACAGCAAAACAAGGTTTATTGAGCGATAGCAAAGGGATAGTACAAAGCTCCCAAGGAGGAAGGGGACCCAAAGGGGTTGCCACCGGAGTTTCTTTTTTTTTTTTTTTAAGATTTTATTTATTTATTTGACAGGCAGAGAATCACAAGTAGGTAGAGAGGCAGGCAGGGAAAGGAGGAAGCAGGCTCTTCATGGAGCAGAGAGCCTGATGTGGGGCTTGATTTCAGGACCCTGGGATCATGACCTGAGCCAAAGGCAGAGGCTTTAACCCACTGAGCCACCCAGGTGCCCCGCCACCGGAGTTTCTAAGTCTAGGGTTTTTTATGGGCTTGTTGTCGGGCTGTTTTCATCTGATTAACCCTCTGTGCCTGTCATCCAATCGGGTTTTTGTCACCTATCTGTCCTATGGGAAAGGATGGAGGGCTCCTTCCAGGGCAGTGTAAAATCCTTTAAAGGGTAGTTTCCTCTTAAGGTTGGGGGGGGGGGGCTTGTTTCAGCCTGCCTGCCTTCCAATTATCCTTCACCATTCCCCCGTCTAAAGAGGTAACCCTAACTGCTGTCAGGGAAAAAGGGCGACGACCTTTCCTAGCTACTTCCTGCTGGTCAGGGGCATGGATGGGGCGGCAGTCAGGGCTCCTCTCATCCAGATCTGTCACGGGGTCCCCTGCAGGTGTCTAGTTTGACCTCCATTTGAGGCTCCTTCTGAACCACCACCATTTGGAGTTCGATGATCTTTATTCTGGAAGATCTAAAGTGGATCAGAGCATTTAGGAGGCAAGGCTCAGTGCACAATGCAAGGCCGAGTACAGCCAGGGGTCCGATGAGAAATAGAGCATGTTTTTGTGAGGAGATGGCAGGCAAAAGGAAAAAGACTTATCTGTTTCTTGTGCCTTCAAGACAAGTTTGAGGTCTTCTCTGGGTTTCCAGAAGGATTTCAGGGATCCAGGCTTGAGCTTCAGGCACGTTGCTATCGGGAGTTGTCCCTGTGTGCGGGCCTCCCCAGACTGGCTCTAACAAGCACTTGCCCCCCCTCCCCCGGTGAAGTGGGAGAGGTTGGTTATTTTGGGGCTGGGAGTTGGGAGGCTTCTTGCAAGAGGGATGAGATGATTTATTAAATCAAAGACTTCCTTGTCTGTCAGCAGGTCATTGACAAGGAAGGGTCTCCCATACAAGGTGATAGGGAGTAGAGACACCCAATTTTTACTTGCTCTTGCGCCATTTCGTTCTTCCAAGGATTGACGTCTTCAGACATGGTGTGATAGAGCTCCAAACCTTGGCTACTCCTTCTGCTGGGCCTGGGGGAGTCCAAGCTGAGGGATCTTTTGGGGGCTTTTTTGGTTCTAGAAGGAAAGACCTTAACCCAGTAGGTGCAGATGTCTACCCAAACCAGGGGATACCTATCCCTTTGCCCATCTTCCCCAGGGTAACTTCCTACTCGCTGTTTGCCTCTGGGGACTTGTGAATGGGAGAACTGGTCATTCTTCATGTTTTTCCTGTCCCAGAATCAGTTTCATAGATTCGGGAATCAAAAGAGCTGGCAGCTATGGCTGCCCCTAAGGCATGCCAGCCAGCCCCCAGACCCCAGATCCAGCTCTTTGCTGAAGTGGTCCACTCGCTGTTGAACTGGGACCCAGTGCCTGGATTAGGCCACCCAAGGCCATTCCCTTTCTGTCACATCCTTCACAGTGGGAAGACTTAGAGCTGGGGCACTGAGCAAGGCCCTCTTGAGATTCTCTTGAGGGAGAGAAACCCCTAGATACTGCTCAGTACCTCTATGATGCAGGCTTGGAAGGGCTGGTGATACCAATTTCCAAAGGAGTCATTAGGATCCTCACTGAGGTCTTGAGAGGGTCCCCAGTTGGAGTCTTGAGGAGGAATAGCAAGGGTTCCAGTTGGAAAGCGAGGCCATCCATGGGCTCACCTATCTCTTGATCCCCGTATCCTTCAGCAGTGGCCAGAACGCCCCATTTTTCTGCTTCAGAGAGGGTCTGATTTAACAGAAGCCTTATATCCAAGTTTGGAAAACTTTGAGGTCCCCCCTCATCTCAGGTCTCCATTAGATAGGGTGGGACGGGTTCGGGGACCTGATCTTACCCCGGGAAGGTTGAAGCCAGCCAGGATTCCCCTGAAGACCCCACATGCCAATCAACTTTTGGTGTGGATGTGATGTTCCTTGGTTCCTCCCTACCCCCACTGCAGGGAGGCGGGTGTCCAAAAGAAAGCAGCCAGGAGGCTGGGATCGATCCTACAAGGTGAAGATCAGAACAAAAGAAAATGAGCCACCTTTTTCCCAGTTAACACCCTGAAGGCAAAGTCACTCAGGTGGCCAAGTCTCATCCTCCAACTTGCGTGGCTGTGCCCCAGAACAAAAGAAAATGAGTTGCCTTCATCCAGTTAAAACCAGCAAGGCATCCGAGTAAACAATATTGAGTGATTTACGGGTCTGATACCCTTCCAGTAACCTATAGTGCCAGGGAGAGACTCTGAAGGAGTAAGGGTGTTGGTCGGGGAATTACTCATCTACAGGGAGAGAGGAAAAGGCATCCCTTACTTCAATTTCTTAAAGTTGATTAGGGAGACTTGGGAAGCGAGGACAAGGCATTCCCCCCCTCAGTTCTCATCTTTTCTTGATGTGAGGCCCTACTCACGCCACTAACAGCCAGAGGCCCCCCCCCCCGCATCCCCCCTCCCCATCCTCCCTGCAAGGTGCTGGGAGGAGTCGCACTTACCCAGGCTTGGACCTACCTCCAGAGAGGTTTCCCCCACCCTTAAGACTCCTTTAGAAGTCAGTGGATACTCTAGACTTCTTTTAGTAGAGTTGTTCTTTCTGGCATAGCCACCTGGAGGGGCAAGATGGGGTACCCAGGGAGGGAAAATCCACCTGGGATAAGCCCTGATGGAACCGAAAAGTTGGGAGATCCCTTAGATCTTAGTTTTTTTGTCCTGCTTGGCCATTCCAGTTCAAAGGGCATCCCAGTAATGCTCAGGAGAGGAGGAGTCAGAAACAGGAGACTGTTCCTCACCGGAACAGGGAACTGCGAGTGAGGTCCCCTGGAGGCCACCCAAACCACTCACAAGAGAATGTCCAGAGGCCCATCCTGGACTTTCCCCTCATTCTCCTAGGGGAGGAATCAGCTGAGAAAAAAGTAGTAGAGGGGTTCTCTCTGGATGCCCGGATGAGCAAGTAAGGAACCAGGTCCCCTGAAGAGCATTCAGGAGTCCAAAAGGTAACCTTGGTCGGGCCCCTCAGTGGCTGCTTGGTTTTCTCTAGGTCCCTCTCCAGTGATCTGCCCCGAAAGGAGTTCTGAGTCCTCACCAAACTGACAGTCCCAACTTCTTTTGGGGGATCAGTCGGAAAGGAGCCCAGAGAGCCTGTCACCCAAGACAAGAATGGCGTCCGGGCTAATCACTCTTACATGGCTGACGGGTGCCCATTTTATGCTATGTCTATTTCACCACAATTTTTAGAATAAATAATTAAAAATAAAACAAAGCTAAAGGACAAAGTAGATTTTTTGTACTCGGTAGCTTCGAGTGGTTGTTTTAATAACAGCTTTATTGAGCTATAATGCACATACCATAAAATTTAACCTTCTAAAGTTCATAATTCTGTGGTTTGAGTATTCACAATTTGTGCAACCGTCACCACTGGGTAATTTTAGAGCATATTCATCACCCCGAACAGAATCCCCATATCCATCAGCAGTCACTGTTCATACCTCTTTTCCCCCGATACCTGGCTTGTGCAGATCGACTTTCTGCCTCTACAGACTTGCCTATTTTGGATATTTCATATGGATGAGATCATATAATATGTGGTCATTTGTGTCTGCTTTCCTTCACGCAGCATAATGCTTTCAAGGGTCAACCGTGCCATAGCACGTGTCAGTGACTCATTCCTTTTTATGCCCAATAACATGCCATGTCAGGGATCTACCGACCTGTTCATCCATTCGTCAACTCTTGGTCATATGAGTTGTTTCCACTTTGGGGTGACCGTGATTTGTGTTGCTATGAACGTTGGTGAACAAGTAGTTGTTGGAACGCCTGTTTTTAGTTCTTCGGGTTGTATATCTACACGAGGAATCATTAGGCCATATGGTAACTTCTGGAGGGATGGCCAGAATGTTTTCCACCGAGATGGCACCATTTTACGTTCCCACCAGCAAGGCAATGTCTGAGGGCTCCAATTTCTCTACATCCTTGCCAAAACCTGTTATTTTCCTTTTTTTTTTTTTAAATTAGAGTCAGTGGGTGTAGTGTCATCTCACTCTGGTTTTGATGGGCATTTTGCTAATGACTAATCTGTGGAGCATCTGTTATAAGCCTCTTGATTAATTTTGATTCATTTTAAGAGTTCTGAATAAAGTTGATTTTTAAAAAATATTTTATTTATTTGACAGACAGAGATCACAAGTAGGCAGAGAGGCAGGCAGAGGGGGTGGGAAGCAAGCTCCCTGCGGAGCAGGGAGCCCAATGTGGGGCTCGATCCCAGGACCCTGAGATCATGACCTGAGCCAAAGGCAGAGGCTTAACCCGCTGAGCCACCCAGGCACCCCTAAAGTTGATTTTTATATCTTTTTTAAATGTTCACATTGTTTTTGGGGGAAGAGATATTTGAAGGTCCTCACTCCACCATTTCAGAAGTGACACAGTCCCAGGGGCAGCTGGGTGGCTCAGTCATTGGGTGTCGGCCTTCAGCTGGGGTCATGATCTTGGGGCTGGATAGGGTCCTGGGATGGAGCCCTGCGTGGGGCTCCCTGCTCAGCAGGAAGCCTGCTTCTTCCTCTCCCACTCTCCCACTCTCACTCCCCCTGCTTGTATTCCCTCTCTTGCTGTCTCTCTGTCTATGTCAAGTAAATAAATACAATCTTTAAAAAAAAAAAAAGTGCCATGGTCCTGGGTAACCTCCTGGTGGAAAACTCTCATCACATCACCATCATCATCCCGTCCTAGGGGCATTTCTACAACAGAGTCTAACAACATCATCAGGAAAGTAAGCTTGAGTTCTCATCAGCTCGTAGATTCTCTAATTCTTAGTTATTGTTCCCCCTCTTGTCTCCTACAAGTGTTCAGCAACAGGAAGGGTGGGAGGCTCAGTGGCCCTCCCTCTGGTTCCCAGCACTGTGCTTTGCCTGCCCTAGAAGATTCAAAGTTGTTTGAAGATACGGTGTCTCCATCTGGGCTGGGGCTTTAGTCTGTGCTGTCCAACGTGGTTGCTATCGGCCACAGGTGGTTACTGAGATTGAAACCAAAATTGATTAAAAATAATGAAATTTAAAATTCATTTCCTCGGTTTCACTAGCCACCATTCAAGTGCTCAGCAACCATATGCGGCTGCTGTAGGCGACAGCACAGATCTAGAACATTTCCACCATCACGCTGCTCCCGATACTTCCTCTCCAGCTGTCTCTGAGCACGTGACCGGTGCTGGAGTCCAACGGCTGAAGAGGCCCCGCACATGAAGTCTCCTTCATTTGCAAACAGGTACCATTCCTAATGGGTGCTGATTTCTTTTTTTTTAAGATTTATTTATTTGTTGGGTAGGAGGGGCAGAGAGAGAATCTTTAAGCAGACTCCCTTCTGAGCACAGAGCCCAACGTGGGGCTCCATCTCATGACCCATAAGATCTAGACCTGAGCTGAAATCAAGAGTCAGATGCTCAACCAACTGAGCCAGCAAGGCACCCTGGCTGCAGATTACTTTTAATAGACAAGGTAATATATGAAAAATATGACTTTTCTGGGTCATTTCTTACTATTTGCTTTGTTCCAGCGCAGTTCAGGGCCAGAGAGGATGTCTAAAGAAAATACTCGCCCCCCCCCCCCCAGTGCTACTATTGTGATTGGCTCCCAGGCCCCAGGGCCATTTCTCTCTTTAGCAAGCACTCACTCGAGGGCAACCTAAAATCATTTGTCTTATAATCCTCATCAGATCTCCTGGTTCCCCAGCCAGGGCTGTTACTAGCATTCCCTCTGCCTCTCATAGACCAGCAGCTGGTCTCAGGAAGATTTAGTAAGGATTATAATATAGATCCATTGAGCAGAAAGCAAGCAAATGAGAAGCCCAAGTCAAGAGAAGGGCAGCCAATCACTCAGCCGTGGCGCAGTGCTGGCTTCAAGCAAAGGGACCCTCTGGCAGTAGCTGAGAATGACTGAACACCAACTTCAAGCCAACATCAACACCAACTGTCCCCACACTCGGGGGAGGGTCCCACATTTGGTTTAATGCTCTGCTGCCGCCATCTTGAAATTCTTAACCGTTTCTGAATAGAGAGATTTGCATTTTCATTTCCCCCTAAGCCCTTTAAATTATGTCGCTGGTCCCATCTGCATAAAGCCAGGCCTTTTCCATGGAAGGTGTTCATCTGTGAACAAGAGATGGAACAGGTGAGAGAAGGGACATGGGGAGAAGCTGAGTGGGGCACTGAGTCAAGAGTGGAAGCCATGCATGACGGCAGGGAGCCACAGAGCCTTCCGGGGGAAGAGGGGCGCTGGAGTTCAGGCATTAAAGGGGTAAATGCTTGCTTGCTGCAAGAATGTGACTCTTCAGGGAAACTCTGGGGACATAGGACAAGGGTCTCTGTGTTATAACTTTGTTTTACCATAATATGGACAGTTTATTCTCTTCCCCAACTTTTGCCTAACTTCATGTAAGCAGGTAAAAACAAGGAATTGACAAGACTCCTTAATGTCCATTTGAAGCACAATTTTCAATGTTTGAAAGTAAATTCAATCAGCAAACTTGCAACGATCATTTTTCGCTCACTATACCTAACAAGATACCATTGCTTATCAACAAGCCATTCAATATATTTCTGATGTTTAGGGGCGCCTGGGTGGCTCAGTTAAGCATCTGCCTGTGGCTCAGATCATGATCCCAGGGTCCTGGGATCACCTGCTTGGCTCTCTGCTCAGCGGGGAGTCTGCTTCTCCCTCGGCCTGCTCTTGGCGTGCTCTCCTTCTCTCTCAAATAAATAAATCTTTTAAATATATATACAGAGATAGATGCTTTAAAAAGCGACCAAGTGACATTAAAACATAAAGGGAGACTTAAATCTTTTTTTTTAATTTAATTTTATTTTTTATTATTTTTTTAAAGATTTTATTTATTTATTTATTAGAGAGAGAGAGAGAGAGAACACAGGCAGACAAGGAGGCAGGCAGAGGCAGAGGGAGAAGCAGGCTCCCTGCCGAGCAAGGAGCCTGATGTGGGACTCGATCCCAGGACGCTGGGATCATGACCTGAGCTGAAGGCAGTCACTTAACCAACTGAGCCACCCAGGCGTCCCTTTAATTTTATTTTTATTTAAACATATAATGTAACCCCACCACCCTCTCCCAACCACCCCTCCCCCTCAGTTTGTTTTATGACATTAAGAGTCTCTTTTGGTTTGGGGAGACTTAAATCTTACACAGAGAAGTGGAAATAGCTAAATGTCATCTTTTATCTGAAAAGGGCTCAAAATTCTAGACTTTTGTGGGTCTGATCGGAAAGAAGATATAACTGTTGAAATATTTTAATGAGGGATGCCTGGGTGGCTCAGTTGGTTAAGCGGCTGCCTTCGGCTCAGGTCATGATCCCAGCGTCCTGGGATCGAGTCCCACATCGGGCTCCTTGCTTGGCAGGGAGCCTGCTTCTCCCTCTGCCTCTGCCTGCCTCTCTGTCTGCCTGTACTCGCGCTCTCTCTCTCTCTAACAAATAAATAAATAAAATCTTAAAAAAAAAAAAAGAAATATTTTAATGAGAAGAAAACAAGATAAAGAATTGTGGGAGAGCAGAGTGCCAGAGTCAGCCTGGTAATTACGAATAATAGGACGTCAGAGTAAGCTCATTTTAACTGCAGGGACAAATGGACTATTTGGTGTTTAGCAAGGTAAAGTGATGCACAAAACCTGCAGCTTTAATTCCATGTAAATGGAGCTGAAAATGCACTCAGCTTTGTGGCCACTTGCTAGCTCTCTGCATATGTTCAAGGTATTTGCTTTGTTCAGTACTAAAAAAAATCAGCTAATTCTACAAAACAAAATAAAACCAAAAAATGGGCATCCTGGATAGCTCCTTCTTTTGGACCCACCTGACACACCATCTCGTCTCCCCGAAAATTTATGCTATTCCCAGGACAAGCCAGAATATTTAGAATATTTGAATTTATTAAACTGGCCAGTCCGTTCAGCCCGAGAAAGCTAGAGTGTCTGAGCCAACAGCACTCCTCTGACGGGGGTTTTAAGGGGGAGCACCTTGAGTGGGGAAAGGCACCCCACCTCGGCCACCATTGCCACTCACTCACCTGGCTTGAGGGAGATGAGCCCGGGAGAAGTCACTCTTCTTTGAAGGGGGCAGGGGAGAACACGATGAAAACAGTCACCTCAGGACGCCTGGGTGGTGCAGTTGGTTAGGTATCTGTCTTTGGCTCAGGTCATAATCCTAGAGTCCTGGGATCAAGTCTCATATGGGGATCCCTGCTCAGCACGGAGCTTGCTTCTCCCTCTGCCTGTTGCTCCCCCTGCTTGTGCTCTCTCTCTGACAAAAAAAAAAAAAACCACCTTGGGGCACCTGGGTGGCTCAGTGGGTTAAAGCCTCTGCCTTCAGCTCGGGTCATGATCTCAGGGTCCTGGGATCGAGCCCCGTATCGGGCTCTCTGATAGGCGAGGAGCCTGCTTCCCCACCCCCTGCCCTCTCTCTGCCTGCCTCTCTGCCTACTTGTGATCTCTCTCTCTCTCTGTCAAATAAATAAATAAATAAATAAATAAATAAATAAAATCTCTTAAAAAAATAAAATAAAATAAAACCTTAGAAAAACAAAACAAAACCAGTGTCCTCGAACTGCCCTTCAAGTGAGTGATTGCTACAGAGAAGCGAAGTTCATCTTGCCTGTTCACATGATCTTTGGAGACCCAGGCCAGCTCCCACAACATCACCTGCGAGGACAAGAGAGACAAACTGGGGCCCAGTTCAGTCTAGCCCTGGTTCTAGGACAGTTAACATTGTGCCCCATGGAAGAACATCCAGCAGATGAGCCACCAGACCTGAAAGTGGGGCTGGGACAGAGAATGGCTAATGTCATTCCCACCTTTTCCTGTTCATACACAGTAGTCCCCAAATACACAAGGCCCCCTTTCTTCCAAAATTGCTACAGCAGAGAAAGCTCAATTCAATTAAAACGCCCAAGTGCACTGACCATAAACCCTGGGCCACCTAGCCCACCACATCCCCCTTGAGTGAACTTGAGAAAGGTACTCCCCTCCGGGCAGAGGCAGCTTCCTGAGCCCCCAGCTTGGGGAGTGAGGGGTGCCTCTGCACATGTTGGAAAGAGTCCCAACCCCCACCACACCCTGGGGAGATACGGCTTCACAGCACAGCTTGGCCAGCAAAATGTGGACTCAATTTCATCATCACTTCCCCACCCATTTGGTTGGGCACCCTTGCTCAGTGAACAGCCTGCACAGCTGCACTCAGCGGTTCTGCTTAATCACCAAACATTAAGCTGTTCTACAATAGGAGGAAAGCAATTCACCTGGCCTGATTCTTATCATGCGTAATTTACTGACAATTCTTAAAACATCATGGCAATAACCACTTTTTTTTTTAAGAGGAGGCCTATTGATTCAAGAGCTTCTCAGGAAATTTTCAGGTTATATAAAAGGAAGTGAAAAATACTTAGATAAAATTCAGAAAGGCATCTGGGCCTTGGCCCAACAGGAGAGAAACAGATGATGTGGTCTCTACACTCAGCTGAAGGTGAGTTCAGCTCCTGGCTGCATGAACTTGGGCAGGTCATTTAACCTCAGGCTCCCCATCTGGAAAATGGAGATAAAAATGTGTACCTCAGGGCACCTGGGTGGCTCAGTCGGTTAAGTGTCCGACTCTTGATTTCAACTCAGGTCATGATCTCAGGGTCAGGAGATCGAGCCCTACGTAGGGTTCCACACACAGCAGGGTGTGGGGGGCATCTGCTCAAGAGTCTTTCTCCCTCTCCCCCTCTCTCTAAATAAGTAAATAAATAGATAAATAATCTTTATTAAAAATAGTGACTTCACAGGGCTATTCTGAAGGTAACAGAAAGTAACATTCATTCAGCTAATACTTACTGAACACTTCTCATATCCAGGCACTGAAACACAACTGTGAGTTTATAGCCAGGGTCCTTACCATTTGGTATGGGGTCAAAAATAATATAAAATTTCCATTAGGATAAGAGTTCTGAGAGGGTATGATGGGGGGGTGTGGACTGACCTGGTCAGGTGGGTTGGGGATAGTTCCTAGTTAGTCTGTGATGTGAAAAAAGAATGGAGGCTACGAAGAAATGAAAGGGGTAAAGACAGATCCAATCAGAGGAGAAGGGCATGTGCAAGAGTCCTGTGGCAGGAAGAAGTTTGGCTCCATCATGGAAGCAAGGTCACTAGGTCTGGAATGCAGTAATTATCAGAGGAGGCTGGAGGGAGGTAGCTGGGGCCAAACTGGGTAGAGTCTTGAGGACGCGGTAAGGCTATGGCTCATCATCCTACGAGCAACAGGAAGTGAAGGTTGAGTCTTAATGCAAGACAGGGCAAGAGGTGAGAGGAGGCAAGTGTGATGGATTACATTGCTTTTTGAAAAAAATCACGCTGGTTGTGGAGTAGAAAATAGATGAGAAGGGAGCCAGAGTGGTGTGGAGACCAACTGGTAGGTCACTGCAGATGTGCAGGGGAGATAGGGTGACGTCCAGACTTGAATGGTGATGATGGGGAGAGGAAAAGGGGTTTCACTGGGAAAGAAGAGGGAAACAATGTGGTGGGAGGGGCCGAGGGCTTCATCCAGGCAACTCCCATACTTGGGACACATGGTTCTAGATGGACGTTGGTGTCATTCGCTAGGACAGGCAATGCCAGAAGAGGACCATGTTGTAGGGGAAGATCCTAATTTAGTTTAGGGAATACTGAACTTAAGACGTTTTCTCTCCAGAAGAAAGCGGTTGTGCCTGCACCTCTGACCTCAAAGGAAAAATCCACTACAATCCACTACAGGTAAAAATCCATGAGCCATCTGTGTAGGGGTGCCCCTGGAGCCACAGCTGTGGAGGGGGCCACCTCAGCGCCACTTGGATCATTTGCAAACTTAATTAAATTGTTTATTCTTATATTGTGTATCCTTGTTCTGCATTCAAGTCAACAAATAAATATTTTATTTTATTTTATTTATTTAAAGTCATCTTGGGACGCCTGGGTGGCTCAGTTGGTTAAGCAGCTGCCTTCGGCTCAGGTCATGATCCCACCGTCCTGGGATCGAGTCCCACATCGGGCTCCTTGCTCAGCAGGGAGCCTGCTTCTCCCTCTGCCTCTGCCTGCCTCTCTGTCTGCCTGAGCTCTCTCTCTCTGACAAATAAAATAAATAAAATATTTTTAAAGTCATCTCTACAACCAACGTGGGTCTTGAACTCACGACCCTGAGATCAAGAGCCCCCTGAGATCACACTCTTCTGACTGAGCCAGCCAGGCGCCCCCTCAACAGATAAATATTTTAAAGTTTTTATGCTGTTCCTGAAGATTTTATATCTCTGAAAATATGGCAAGAAGTCATCCAGCCACTGAGGGCATGTGTCCAAGAGAAGCTTCCGCCCAGAGAAATCTCTGGAAACCTAAATGAATCAGTTATACATGGCGGTGTAACAAATTAGTCAGAAAGTTAGTAGCTCAGAACAACAAATGTCTTACCCCACAGATGTCTCACCTGCAGAGGTGAGGAACTCGGGAGCCACTGAGCCGGGTGCTTCTGGGTCTGGGTTGCTCATGAGGTGGCAGTCAGGAGGCTGGCTGGGGCTACCATTGCCTGAAGGAGCTGTTGCCAAAGATGCTCATTGACAGGTGGTGGCGGGAGGCTTCGTTCTTTGCCACGTTGACCTGTCCACAGAGCTGCTGGAGTGTCCCCACGACACGGCACCTGGCTTCCTCAGAGTGAGTGATCCGAGAAAGACTGGAGCCACAACCGCTTTTCTGTCCTAATTTCAGATGTCACACATGGGTTTTTTCCACCACATTCTAGTCACACAAAAAATGAGGCCCTAAGTCCAAGCCATGCATGTCAGGAGGGGAATTAAGCTTCATCTATGGAAGGGAAGACTATCAAAGACTTTGTGGACATTTTTTAAACCTCTTGCTGAAATTACCTAGTTAAGGTCTTTGACACGAAACAGCTCCTTCCTCTGGGCTTCTCCATGGCCTTTCACATTCAGGGGGAGTGGGCACTAGACTCACGTCTGCTGATTTCCCCGGCTTTTATACCCTCCTGTTCTTAAGCCCAGAGCTTTCACTGCGTCCTTCTGAGAAGACAAAGGGTCAGGTTCAAGTTGAGAAGTGACGCCGATGAGGAGCCTGTTGTCTACACTGGTTCTCCATGGCTTCCTTTACCTTCCTCCTCCGGATTCTGGTCCTCAGTCTACACATACCGAACCCATAGGCCATCACATCCTCAGAGAGGCCCAGGTGATGTCGTTCCCACTGAACTCATTTTTGAAAGTCTAGCTTATAAACACCTAGACTAATTTTTAAACCAGGATACCAATGTGCTTGTGGCCGCCCCAGGAATCCTCAGGCCTGAGGAACGCGGGTCCCTTCAGAGCTCTACCGACCACTCTGGGCAGCTCCAAGGGGTGAGATGCACACAAATACCCAAGGACTCCTTCCTTAGGAAACAGGACAAAGGAGTAGAGGTGAAGGCCTTTGGAGAAGTCAGGACGTCCACTCCTGGCTTCCTCCAGCCACACTGAGGGCCTCAACACACAAGGTCAGTCCTGCCTGGTCCTGGACCAATCTGCACCAAGGCAAGTAGATATTTATACCCTTCAGGGCCTGGAACTCAGCTACTCATTGGAATCCTGGTATCCCAGGTGCTAGCTTAGACAGTCTCTGGACACCAGAGCAGTACTCATTAGAGTGCACAGACAAAATAATAGTGGTTTTTATACTGGTTCTATGCCCAGCATGGAGCCCAGTGTGGGGCTTGAACTCAAGACCCTGAGATCAAGACCTGAGCTGAGATCAAGAGTGGGACGCTTAACCGCCTGAGCCATCCAGGTGCCCCAACGGTGGTTTTTAAAAAATCAACTTCACTCTCCTGTTATAGGTCAGACATGAGGCATCCAGGCTGGAAGGAATGTGTCTCCACAGCATCAGAGACCTAAGAGCATTCTTTCATTAGCTCTGTCATCCTTTGGGCATTCCTTTTGTCCTCGCAATCCAAGATCACTGCTGTCATGTCCCATTCCAGCCATTGGGAGGTGGGGGCCTGCTGCTTCTTTCTCTTAAGGACACAGCCCAGAGGGTACCCACTTTCTCTGTGACTCACATCCTATTGGCCAGAACCTGGTAGATGGCCACACGAGGCTGCAAGGGAGGCTAGGAGATGTAGGCTTGATTCTGGGTAGCCACTGACCCAGCCAAGAAGCTGGTGTGTCTTGGTAGAAGAAAGGAAACAACGGGTAGAGGACAGCCAGCCGTTTCCACCATCAGAATGTAGTCTACTCCTTGCCACGATCATAAGGATAATTTATGCTTATCAAGGACAGTCCAAGCACCAGGCACCAGGCACTGTGCAGGGGGCTGACCAGCATTATACCCCAGTATAAAAAGGCACTACACGCCTGTGACTATTCGTGCTTACACAGGAGGAACCTGAGATTCAGAAATATCAGCAACCCTTTCTAGTTCACCCAACAGGGCAGGTCAAAGCCCGCCTTCCAACCACCCAGCTAATTCCACACTGAAACCATGACCTAGAGCAGCGCCATCTGCTAGAAACAGAGCCCAAGTCACGTATGTAATTTTAAATTTTTTGGTGGCCACATTTTTTAGAAGTTTCAAAAAACTAATTTATAGTACACATTATAATAAAAGATATTTTATTTAACCCAAGGTATTTCGGACATTATCGTTTCAACATGTAATCAAAATAGAACATTATTAATGAGGGGCGCCTGGGTGGCTCAGTGGGTTGAGTGTCTGACTTTGGCTTGGGTCATGATCTTGGGGTCCTGGGATTGAGTCTCCCTACATCAAGCTCCCTGCTCAGAGGGGAGCCTGCTTCTCTCTCTCTGCCCCTCCCCCCAGCTCATGCTCTCTCTCTCTCTCAAATCAATAAATAAGATCTTTAAATAGTAATAATAATAAAAACATTATTAATGAGATCATTTACGTTCTTCTGTGGGTCTCTGCCCCACACTCTAGTGCCTAAATGCTTTGGATGTATCAACTCATTTCACTGTCACAGCTGACCTGGGGATCCAACAGCTCTTCCACATGGTTCTTCCTTTTTTTTTTTTTTTAAGATGATTTATTTGGAAGAGAGAGAGCGCAAGCAAGCTGAGGGGGAGAAGCTCAAGCAGACTCTCTCACTGAGCTCAAGGCAACCCAGGGCTCAGGACCCTGAGATCACAACCTGAGCTGAAATCAAGGGTCAGACACTCAACAGACTGAGCCATCCAGGAACCTCCAGCAGGGTTTTATGCTCATTTGACAAATTAGCAAACTAAAGTGAAATCAGGTAACCTCCCCAAGGTCACAAAGGGCTCAAAGCCAACTTGAGAGGACAGAGTGCAAATCTGCAGCCCCTCTAGGTTGGGATCTCTACTGGCTGTGGGACCCTAAGCAAATACCTTGTTTCCTTTGTTCCTTCAGTAAGCAGCGGGCTAAGAGCCTGCCATGTGTCAGGCACCAGGATCTAAAAACACACATGCCACCTGCCCAGTGGAGCTTAGGGTAAAATGGGCTGGAGAGATATTAACTAACCCAAGATATTAACTAACCCAAGAAATAAACGTGAAATTAAAATTGTAATTAGGATCCCAAAAGAGAGATCCTGCAGGTCAGGGAAGACAGCCCCAAGATGAAATAGGAAAGAATTGGCGTTAGCTCTGGGAAGAGAGGGCTGGTCCGGGTGGGGACCCCAGTGGCAATGAAAGCCTGGTGACAATGGACCGGTATGGCTGCAGAAAGGAGAACAAAGGGTGAGTAAAGGTGGGAATGGGAATGCCAGATTGAGCGGCTTAAGGAACCCAGTGAAAGTGTTCTAAGCAGGAGGTGGGGCCAGCATGACCGAGTTTGAATTTCAAACAGATCTGGGCTGCGCCTTGGGGAGGAACACGTGGGGAGCAGAGGCAGGGAGCAATAACGCCACACAAGGTTGCTTTCAGGAGTGAGGATAAGACAGAAGCAGCCCCAGCATGGTGCCCAGCCCCTTTGGTGCACAGCAGATCCCAGCTGCTCTCATTAGGATCTTATTATTAGACCCTCCCTGGGTTTACTGTCCCTGTCCCTGTAACCCAGATCCCTTTCTGCCACAGAGAGAATCCAGTGCCTCAGACGTGATAGTAACTCAGTAAACAGTAGTTAATTGGCTCAAGGTTCACGGCTTTGTTTTAATTCTGTCCCCATCCCCTACCCCCCATCCAAAGAGCCTCAGTTTCACCTAGCAACCGCGGGGGAATCCGGGAAGGACCGCTGGAGTAACAGCTCTGGGCTGCGACACTCTGCCGCCACCTGGTGGCAACATGCCTACAGCGTAGAGCAATGGCTCCCGGCAGCATGAGTGAGTGACAAAAATGAATGACATAACGCTTCGGAACAGTACACTAAGATGGCTACGGTGGTAAATTTTATGTTGTGTCTTTACCATGATAAGCAAATAATGAAGGTGTCAGATGAATTTAAAGAGTAAAATTAGTCCTTTCTCACTTAGGCTATCGCATTGCTTGTCTTGGGATTCTGTTGTAACACTCTCAAATTTTATTTCTCACTTAATACAAATGACATTATCACATAACAGTTCAAAGTAGTTCCGTCCTATCTCTGCACTTCCCTCAAGCCCTTTAAAATTTCTCTTTGGTGTCCTTGGACCGGGGATGGGTGTGATGGTTTCCTCTTATAATATATGTTATTAATTACGTTATGGATTATAAATATTACATATTATATTTATGTAATGCTGCTGCAATTTAATTCAATTCTCTCAAAGCCACACTTTAGTCAATTTGCAGTTTCTAAACATAAAATCTCAACCCCACGTTCCATCTGATTTGCGTCCGCCCCTGCGAGGGAACGGATATGTGTGACCAACCCCAGTGTGTTACCAGCAGCAGTGTCCGCCGGGACCTGGCCTTTACCCTTTCTAACATTTCTAATAAATGTGAGATCCTCGAGGCCCCCGTTTGCAATCCAAGTCCTGGAAAGCAATGACGGGAGCTGGTTTGAAGTCTTCCCTTGTTGTTTCCTGAGGGCTCCCACAGTGGTTTCTCTACACCGGCTCAAGGCTACAGCAAAAAAGACCCAGTCCGCGGTCTACTCCGCTCTTACCAGCTGTGTGACCTCCAGCCACTTACCTAACCTCGCTGCATTTATGGAATCCCTATCAGGAAGCTGGGATTAACAAGGTCTTCCTCACAAGAATATGCTAAAAACCAAATGACAAAGGATAGAAAAAGCATTGTCACTTGTACTACACTTTGCAAATATTGCATTGCCACATTGAGACGATGGTTGTGTGACTATTTCCGTAGCAATTAAAGCATGGACGTGGGGTGGAGACCGGGGCTAGACTGGGATCCACCGTTGCCATTTAGCTGAGAACGTTCTCTGGACTCCTCACCTCCCTTTCAGAGCTTCTGTATTCACATTTGGGGAGTAGAAGTAACTCTTTCATGAACTCGGGGATCATACTATCATCACACGACATAGCAAAGGTCAAAGAAAGGGCTGTCCCAGAGCAAGGGTGCAGTGAGTGGGACCCAAGAGCTCGCTCAGAACACAGGCTGTTCTGGAACCTCCCTGGGGAGCAGCCCATTCCTGACCAACCTTGGCCACATGGACCAGGAGGTGCCCTTCCTGGCAACCACAGGCAGCCTGGGTTTTCACCCACAGATTTTAGCATGTTGCTGCTTGGGACGCTGCTTTGTGTTTTATTCCCCAACTATACAATTCCTTAGAGATGACAAGCCACTCAAAAACTTAGTGACAGTCACTCCCACCACCACCCCCGGCCCTTCAGGATAATAAGGTTTATTTCACAGCATAACAGGAATTATATTAATTATATAGTATCTCAAATTAAAGAAAATCTTGGACATTTATAGTAGACTATATTGCTTAAAACACACATAACCGTGTTTAAAATAAAAGCTTTATTGGGATAACTCACCCTATAAAATGGTACAATTCAGTGGTTTTTATTATATTCACAGTGTCATATATTTTACACATTGGGCAGCCATCACCACTATCGAACTTTAGAACATTTTCATTACTCCAAAAAGAAGCCCTATACCATTAGGAGTCACTCCCCATTTCTTCCCTCCGCCAGCTCCTGGCAACCACTAATCCATTCCCATCTCTACGGATTTGTCTCTCCCGGACATTTTATATAAATGGAATTATATACTGTGTGGCCTCCTGTTCCTATGTTCATTCATTCTTTCTTTCTTTCATTCAATATTTTATTTATTTGTCAGAGAGAGGGAAAGAGCACAAGCAGGGGGAGCAGCAGGCTCCCCACTGAGCAAGGAGCCCGATTCGGGACTCGATCCCAGGACCCTGGGATCATGACCAGAAAAAAAGGCAGACACTTAACCGACTGAGCCACCCAGGCGTCCCTCTTTCCTTCCTTTGTTGAGAGAGAAGGAGAGCACATGCGGGAGCGTGCGAGTGGTGGGGGTTGGGAAGGAAGGGGCAGAGTGAGAATCCCAAGCAGAGAATCCCAAGAGCTCTAGGCAGGGCTTGGGCTCAGTCTCGCAACTCTGTGATCATGACCAGAGCCAAAATCAAGAATCAGATACTCAAATGACTGAGCCACCCAGGCGCCCCGCTGATCTCTTTTATTATAGCCTCCTTAGAGGGTGCAAAGGACAAGATTTGCTTTATTACATTTGTGAGTTGAAAGAGAAAATCATTGTCTTGTGGTTGTGTACAATTCAGCAGCCATTCCTAATAAACTCTGAGTAACACAGAACTGGAAGAAAACACCCAAACCCTGATCACGCGTTCTTAACAAAACCAGTAGCAACCACTAAACTGCACGAGGCCATGCCAAAGCCACTCTTAGAAACAGCAAAAGGGCAAGATGCCCGTTGAGATTCAACTTTGTGATCTTTTTTTCTAAGATTTATTTTATCTGAGAGAGAGTGAAAGCGAAAGAGATCACAGTGGGAGAGGGAGAAGCAGACTCTCTGCTGAGTGGGGAACCTGATTCGGGACTTGATCCCAGGATCCTGAGATCACAACCTGAGCCGAAGGCAGACACTTGACTGAGCCACCCGGGTGCCCTCAATTGTGATTTCAAGGTTTGGATCAATGCACTGAGACAGGAAAATAGTATTAGTATCAATATTGGAAAAGAAGGGGAAACAGATACCTTTATTTATAGCAATATAATCTAGAAAATCTGAGGCTCTTCTAAAACATTAAAATGAAGGGATTTGGCAAAAATGACTGGCTTCAAGAAATATGTACCAAAAACCAATAGCTGGGGCGCCTGGGTGGTTCAGTCGGTTGAGGGTCTGACTCTTGGTTTCAGCTCAGGTCATGATCTCAAGGTCGTGAGATCGAGTCCACGCTGGGCTCCGTGCACAGCGGCAAGTCTGCTTCAGATTCTCTCTCTCTCTCTCTCCCTCTGCCCCTCCCCACCCTCAAATAAATAAAAAATTTTAAAAAACAAAACAAAAACACCCAATAGCTTTTCTTTGAACTGGCAAAAACCAAATAGAAATCAGTGTGGAAAAAATATTCCATTCACATGAGCAAGAAAAAATATTGTGTCAATAATTTGAACAAAACCAGGATCTACATGGAAAAAGCTGGAAAGTTATACTTAAGGACATAAACACAAGGCTAGAAAAATGAAGAGATATCAAGATCCTGCTTGGAATGGTTTATATCATTTAATTATCAATTCTTGGGGCACCTGGCTGGCTGGGCCAGTGGAGCATGCGGCTCTTGATCTCAGGGTTGTGAGTTCAAGCTCCATGTTGGGTGTGATTACTTAAAAATAAAATCTTTTAAAAAATCTTTTTATGGGGCACCTGGGTGGCTCAGTGGGTTAAAGCCTCTGCCTTCGGCTCAGGTCATGATCCCGGGGTCCTGGGATCAAGCCCCACATCGGGCTCTTTGCTCTGCATGGGGCCTGCTGCCTCCTCTCTCTCTGCCTGCCTCTCTGCCTACTTGTGATCTCTGTCTGTCAAATAAATAAATAAAATCTTAAAAAAAAATCTTTTTATAAAAAATATATCAAGTCTTCCCAAGTAAATAAAAATTTTGAATACCTCCAATCAGAATGGCCTGGGATGGGCTGGAAAACATAAAGGGATTTTAAAGTTTAAGATCATCTCTTGGGCGCTTGGGTGGCTCAGTGGTTTAAGCCTCTGCCTTCAGCTCGGGTCATGATCTTAGGGTCCTGGGATCGAGCCCCACATTGGGCTCCCTGCTCAGCAGGGAGCTTGCTTCCTCCTCTCCCTCTGCCTGCCTCTCTGCTTACTTGTGATCTCTCTCTCTCTCTCTCTTCGTCAAATACAATTTGAAAAAAAAAAATCATCTCTTTAAAATTGTTTTAAAAATAGCAAAATTTCAGGATGCCTGAATGGCTCAGTTGGTTAAGTGTCTGCCTTTGGCTTGGGTTATGATTTTGGGGTCCCCACATCGGGCTCCCTGCTTAGCAGGGAATCTGCTTCTACCTCTGCCTGCTCCTCCCCCTGCTTGTGTTCTCTCTCTCTGTGACAAATAAATAAATAAATAAATAAATAAAATCTTTTTAAAAATAGCAAAATGCTTCAACAGCTTTTAAAAGTAACTTAACTAAAAAAAAAAAGTATCTTAACTAGGGGTGCCTGGGTGGCTCAGTGGGTTAAAGCCTCTGCCTTCGGCTCAGGTCATGATCTCAGGGTCCTGGGATCGAGCCCTGCATCGGGCTCTCTGCTCAGCAGAGAGCCTGCTTCCTCCTCTCTCTCTCTCTGCCTGCCTCTCTGCCTGCTTGTTATCTCTGTCTGTCAAATAAATAAAAATAAAATCTTTAAAAAATAAAAAAATAAAAGCAACTTAACTATAAAGTTACTTGGGGCAAAGATTGCTAAGTTCTCAGCCATCATTAGCTCTCTCCTTTCTTGCTAACAAAATTTGTACATTAATGAGGATAGCAATGTGTCACCCCCATAATATTACAACATTAAAACTTATAAACTTGCATATCCTGGCCTCCTTTAAAGATATGGCTTGGTGACTAAAATCTAAAAGTTGTCAGAAGGGTTTACAGAATGACTCCTTCAGAGAGGAATAGATGAAGGTTTGGGAAAGTCTTCCCCCCCCTTTCCTCCTATTTGGAAAGTGATCAAAAAAATTATTATCATGACACAGAAAAGGCAACGAATAAATCAACAGAATGGGGGAAAAAAACCCAGAAATAGATTCAAGTATTTATGGGGACTTAATACATGGAAAGATCACAGTTCGGTTCACTTGGAGAACAATGTTTCATTTACTAAGTTTACCTGACATACGGGCTGTTTGGAAGAAAACAAAGATAAATCCTTCCTTACAACATAAATAAAAGTAATTCCAGGGGGGAGTAGAGATCTAAAGATGAAACGTAAAACAATTAAATTAATCAAAGAGAAGCTAGAAGGAAATTTGCATAAATAAGCTTAGTTTGGGGAGACTTTATTAAACAGAGCAGGAAACCAAAAAGTCACAAAGGAAAAGACGGACATAAAAATGGGAGGGACACCTGGCTGGCTCAGTTGGTGGAGTCACTGACTCTTGATCTCAGGGTTGTGAGTTCGAACCCCACATTGTGTGTAGAGATTACTTAAAAAAAATCTTCAAACAAAAATCTAAATCTTTGGTACAAGAAACAACAAGGTTAAAATACAGATTGGAAAAGGTCTGGGTGCAACACACTTGCTTGACTGTGGTTATCATCTTTGACGGGTCTGCAGACATTTTCTGTAAATGACAGAAGATAGATATTTGAGGTTTGAGAGTCATAAGGTCTCTCTCACAACTACTCAAGTCTGTGTAGCACAAACTCAGCCGTAGACCATAAACAAATGAACACCTCTTCATTCCAATAAAATTTTATGCATATTGAAATTTGGATTTCATATCATTTCCATACATCTCGAAATATTCTTCTTTTGATATTTTTCAACCACTTAAAAATGTAAAAAATACTCTTAACTTGAAGGCCTTACAGAAACAGGCAGCTGGCCAGTTTTGATCTAAGGGCCATAATTTGCGACCTTTGGTCTACGATATACAAAGAGCTCCTGCTACTTGGTCGTAAAAGGCAAACGACAAAGGATGTAGACATGCCAGCTGCAGAAAAGGAAATCCAAATGACCACTAAGCATTTGTAACAGGATGTGGAATGAGATTTTTCCTGTTATCTGAGCACAACATACAATAAATAATCGCACATTCTAGGGAAAGAGTGTTGACATGCTCTTGAAAGCTTTCTATAAAACACGAGCGTCAGTCTTTTGACAACTGGCCCCCATCACCCACCTCCAGACAGTAACAGGCAACTAATTCAGGAAAGGATTAACAGGCAGGAGAGCTGGGGTCAGACCTAGTCTATTTAACACTGAGAGCAGATGATTTAAATCTTCCTCTTCTCTACTACATTATTTTTAGCATTTATTTTTATCATGAAAGGAAACTATACCCAACATGGAAGGCCTTACATATTTCAGAATAGTTCCAGACATTCGATGACTTCCTCTTTTGCTTTTTAATTTTTCTTTTTCACGCTCTACTGAGTCTGTCTTTTTATGTAAGGACAGTGCCATCTTCACACTAAGCGAACGCTATGTAAAGGTATTTCATGGATGTAATTATAGTTCCAAATCATTTGGCCTTAAGAAAGGGCAATGATCTGGGTGGACTTGACCTAATAACAAGAGGCTTTTAAAAACAGACTTCCATGGGCTGGTTGAAGAAACCCCTAGAAAGGAATCCAACTTGGCCAACACCTTGATTTCAGCCTCACTGAGCAGAGAATAGAGACATGAAGATATGATCTGCCCAGACAGCTGACCTATAGAACCGTGCTTGGGCTAATGCATGGATGTTGTTTTAAGCCACTAAATTCGTGATAAATCACTACATAACAATAGAAAATGATTACACCCTTTATTGCTTGTACCCAGGAGAACCACTCCTACCCTCTGCCTTCTGTACCTACAAGTAAAGGCCTTAAGGGAGAGTGAGAATTTTCCCTCTCCAACCACCCTTGAATGGGGAAGTGGACTAAGGTCAGCCCCACCTTGCCTGGCTGAAGCTAAAACAGGGTGCTCTGGCTCTGCTTGGCCCCTGTCCCTCATCTCATTCCCTGAGGTGTCCTCTGGAAGTCTTTGATCTCTGGTGCAGTGTTGGGAATCACTGCTTGGTAAAACCCCATACTTTCCTTAGTTAGTCCCTATCTTTGATTGTTGGAACAGTTTCCATTTTTAATGTCAATGAGGCTACCGCAAACATCTTTATACCCAAAACTTTGCCTGGATTTTGGTGGGTTTTCTTAGGATAAGAAATGCTGAGTCAAAAGCAAATGAACAGGGCGCCTGGGTGGCTCAGTGGGTTGAAGCCTCTGCCTTCAGCTCGGGTCGTGGTCCCAGGGTCCTGGGATCGAGCCCCGCATCGGGCTCTCTGCTCGGCGGGGAGCCTGCTTCCCCCCCTCTCTGCCTGCCTCTCTGCCGACTTGTGATCTCTGTCAAGTAAGTAAGTAAAATCTTAAAAAAAAAAAAAAAAAAAAGCAAATGAACATCTTCAAGGCTCCTCATATAGGCAAACTTTTCTAGAAAGATCCTACCAGTATACCACCTACTAGGGGAACACGATGTCTAAGGTTATTTTTCCAAGCTGAGCCAACAGCTCAAAGACTTAAGAGCTACTTCAACGGGAAGGCCACCTTTTCATTTTACTTCCACCCTCTCCCTCTTAGTGAACCGTTCTCACCCCCAAGTTTCCAGTCGCCCACTGGGAACTGGGATTTCTACCGGGAAATCCCAAAGGCACCCAAACCTAACTAACGTACGCCGAATGAAGGCATAACCTCACGGTTCCACCAAAACGCCCCCGGTTTAGAAAACAGCCCTATCCCCGTGGCCGGGCCCAAGCTGATAACCATTGAAGATAATCACCCGGATTCCCTAACAAAACCACTCTTTTAAGATAAGTGAGGGCAGGCCGAGAGCAGACGGGGACAGAGGAACGACGGGCGCTGGGCAGGAGGTTCGCGGGGTGTGTACACAACTGCGCCTGCGCACCAACGCGCGGGACAAAAGGATAACGAGCATTGGTCACGGAGCTTCGCCCAGCAGGCGGTGCCAAAATACAGGCAACACGGCTGGCACCCAGACGCGATTTAAGTGATGCGAGCCAAAGACAACGAGCGCCAGAGGCCAGCTTTCTCGCCTCACGAGACACGACTGCGCAGCCGCCATGAGGTAGGGCGTGTCGGCGTTTGTGCGCACGCGCCTCTGGACGCGCGGGGGCGCGCGACGACTGGGAACAAGAAGGAAGCAGAAGGGAAGGGGCGGGGTTGAACCCGTCTCGCGCATGCGCGCGCCGTGCAAACCATTTGGCGGGTTTTCGCTGGGCTGCTCTGTTCTGTCCTGGAGGTGCTCCGCGGTAGCTTTTAGGAAGCAGAACGTTCTCCCCAGAAGTGCGAGTAAACGAGCTTTCTGCTTCCTTCCTTCGGGCGTTGGGGGGCTCCTCCCACATTACACAGAAGTGTTTCTCCCTGGCTGAGGCCGGGGGCCATCCGACCGCCGGAGGGCTTGGGCCATTTGGGCCTCTTCCGTCTCGCTCTCTGTGAGGGCGAAAGCATCCGAGGAACCTCGTCCTGCCCATCAGTCTCCACGCCGCGGTTCCTTGAACTCGGGTCGGAGCTCGGTGGGCCGGGCCCCCGGCTTCCCTGCCGGGTCACCATGAGCGTGTCCGCCCAGCGCCTGGTGGAAGAGTTGCAGATCTTCGACGTAGAATGCGAGGCGGCTCTGACCGAGAAATGTGAGTCCCTCGGCCCCGCGCCGCCCCCAGCCGAGGTCCGCTCCCCGCCTCGGGGTTCCCGGCCGCCTAGAACCGCAAAGGGAACGCTGCCAAGTTTCTCCCCTCCCCTCGGTCAGACCCCTTGGTGTTTGGGAGATGAAGAATTAAAGCAAGTCTTGAGATTTGGGATGTAGGGACTTCGCAGTGTTTGCAGTGTCCTGCTTGGATCCCAACTCAAGAAAAAGAATCTGAAGCACGACTTTAAACCCGCGCCGTTTCAGAAAGGTGGAATTGGGCCGTGCCAGGCTCAGACTGGGCCCCGGGGGCGCGAGTTGTGAAATTCTTTAAGCCTCCAAAACAGAACAAGAGACGTGGGGGGTTGAAATGTAACTTTTTATTCGGGGCTCCTCCCTTTCCAGCCTAGCTGTAAACTTCTGCTGATCCATCACTTCTCATCAAAGCTGTTGGTGGTCTGTGCAGATATGAACCCTTGAGGTGGGTTCCCCAAAACGCTGGGGAGCTTGTCAGCTGTTTACAGAGGCAGAAACAGACCAGGAGACCGCTAGTCTGTGAACCCCAGTCTCCTCCAGTGTGGGTGCTCCCTCTTACTGGTCAGGTTCTGGGGCAGGAGATGTCCGAAGCAGTGTCTTGGGAGGTGTAGAGTTCTCAGTTTCAGAATCATGATGAACGTTTCCCTGCCGTCACCATTCATCAACACTTAGAACTTCTTTTTTAATGTATAAAACCGGGATGCAAACATGTTAACTTACCATGATATACCAGAATACTCCAAGGTCTTATGCCAAGTGCATTCTTTTCCAAAATGCTGTTGCTTTCATCTCACAGAATTACTTTGGCAGTGGTGTTAGAATTCTAGGCTTTGAATTCATAATTACTAACCTCAGTGGGACTTTTAAGTTTGCCACCTTCTCCTTTAAGGTCCTTCTGTCCCACTCGAAGCTGGTGAACTTCTTGTCTCAACCGAGAAAGTAGAAACAATTAGAAAACTTACACCATTACTTCTTTGCACCATCATCTCCTGCCTCCCTATTCCAATGAATAAGTTCTCCCTATTCCTAGCAAAATCCAGACCCTCCACTTGAGTCCTAAATCCCATTCATTCTCAGACCTTCTTATGAACATTACTCCAGTAATTCTAATCTCTTGCATGTTTTCTATTTTTCTCACTGTAAGAGTTTTTCTCCTGATAGCACAGAAGTGTGGTTCTTGCTCCGCTTTTAAAATACTCTGTTGTTGGGGTGGCTGGGTGGCACAGTGGGTAAAGCCTCTGCCTTTGGCTCAGGTCATGATCCCAGGGTCCTGGGATCGAGCCCCGCATTGGGCTCTCTGCTCAGCGGGGAGCCTGCTTCCTCCTCTCTCTCTCTCTGCCTGCCTCTCTGCCTACTTGTGATCTCTCTCAAATAAATAAATAAAAATCTTTAAAATACTCTGTTGAACCCATTCCCTCTTCCGGTTCTTTCCTCCCCAATTACAAGAAATCTCTCCAGAAGGGTTGTCTGTTGTCTATATTTGCTGTCTTTGGATTTGTCCTCCTTAAGCCCATTTCAGTAATCTTTTTCATCCCCAGGGCTTCTCTGAAATTGCTTCTCTCAAGGTCACCAGTGACCTTAGCCTAGCTAAACTCGGGTGACTTTTCAGTCCTCATCCAGAATTAGCATTTGACACTGTTCATCGTGTCTTCTTTGAAACACATTTGTCTCTTAGCTTCTCAGACACAACACCTAGTTGTTCTCTTATCTTGCTTGTCACCGCTTCTCAGGCTCATCCTGACTCCCAGATGCACACACTTCCTTAGGGAATCTCATGTGGTCTCTCGGCTTTTCATCCCATGTGTTGCTGATGATTCCCAGGTGCCTGTCTTCGCCTGGACCACTTGCTGAACTGCCAGCTCACCTGTCCAGCTGTTAGCTGGGTATGTAATGGGTACCTCGAACTCTATGTATCTAAAAACCAAGCTCCTGTGTGTCTTCCCTTTCCTCATAGGACTTCCTCCTGCTCTCTTCCCCACCCTTCTAGGTGCTCACCCTGAAAACCGCATCATCTTTGATTCTGTTTTTTTCTTCACCATCAGCAAATCCCGTTGGCTTTACCCTCATGATGCTTCCTGTGTGAAGTCCAACCACTTCTCCGCACACCTCACTGCCCCCACCTTGATCCAAGCCGCCGTCATTGCTTGCTTGCACTTTGCCACGGTTCTCTTAATTGGTTCCCCTGATGCTGCCCTTGCCCCCTTCACTCTGTTTAACATGGCATCCAGAGTGACCCTGTCCACTGGAAGCTGGGTCATGTTACTGTCCTGTCCGAACCCTCTGGTGATTTTCTAAGTTGCTTGGAGTAGTAGCCAGGGTAATTATAGTGGCCAACAATCTGCACCCCTTTGAACTCCTCTTTTGTCTCCTTCCTCACTGTGTTCTAGCCATAGTGGCCTTGCTGACCTCACTTCTGCCTCAGGATCTTGGCTTGAAAGCTCTTTCCCTAAATACTGCATGGCTCACTTTGCAGTCTTCCACCTTCTCAGCGAAGCCTTCCCTAATCACTGTATTGAAAATTACCAATCCCTCCTCCCAAACCCCTGATCCCTTCCCCAGCTTTCTTTTTTTTTTTTTTTAAGATTTTATTTATTTATTTGACAGAGATCACAAATAGGCAGAGAGAGAGGAAGGGAAGCAGACTCCCTGCTGAGCAGAGAGCCCTATGTGGGGCTCCGTCCCAGGACACTGGGATCATGACCTGAGCTGAAGGCAGAGGCTTTAACCCACTGAGCCACCCAGGCGCCCCTAAGATTTAATGTAGTTGTCTCTGACAGGAGGATTGGTCCATATTCTAAGTGGCTTTTCTATATTTGGAAGAATTCCCCTATTACGGGTTTGTTTGTTTGTTTTTTAAGATTTTATTTGTTCATTTGACAGAGATCACAAGTAGGCAGAGAGGCAGGCAGAGAGAGAGGAAGGGAGGAAGGCTCCCTGCTGAGCAGAGAGCCCAACCCCGGGCTCCTATTATGAGTTGGTTTTTTAAGATTTTATCTTTTTCTTTTCTTTTTAATCTTACTTATCTATTTATTTTTTTTAAGATTTTATTTATTTGAGGGGGGAGAGAGAGAGAGCAAGAGCAAGGGAGGGAGGGGTGCCTGGGTGGCTCAGTCCGTTAAGCATCTGCCTTAGGCTCGGGTCATGATCCCAGGGTCCTGGGGTCAAGCCCACATCGGGCTCCCTGCTCAGTGGGGACTCTGCTTCTCCCTCTGACCCTTCCCCCTCTCATGCTCTCTCTCTCTCTCTCTCTCACAATCTCTCTCCCTCATAAATAAATAAAATCTTAGAAAAGAGAGCGCACAGGAGGAGGGAGAATAAGACTCCTCGCAGAGCAAGGAGCCCGACCTGGGGTTCCGTCCCAGGACACTGGGATCATGACCTGAGCTGAAGGCAGCCGCTTACCGGACTGAGCCACTGGGTTGCCCCCAGCTTTCTTTTTCTACACGGCACATTTAATCTTCCAACATATCACAGATTTTACTTCCTTGTTTTCCATCCCCAAGAGTAAGCTTCATGGAGATAAGGATTCTTCTCTGTTGTTCACTGCTATATTCTTATGCCTGGAACCGGGCCTGGCACCAATGGGTGCTAAGGAAACATTGACTCAAGAAATCAAAGATTGTTTTCACTTTTGTCTGGGTGGGGAGGGGAAGCTACAAGAAACAAGCTGCGGTCTCACCTGCACACTTTCCCTTTCCACAGTGGTGGAGCTGTGCCTTCTGTACGGACAGAACGAGGAGGGCATGGTAGCTGAGCTGATAGCCTTCTGCACCAGGACGGGGAAAGTTTGCCTCACCCCAGAGATCCTGAACTCTTTTGAGCACGAGGTAAGAACAAAATGTAAGGAAGCTAATAAGGAAATTCTCCATTTCTGCTTTTCAGGGGAGGTGGTGTGAGAAGAGTGTGGGCTTCAGAAACACATCTGAACTCTGGTCCCAGTGTGCACAGGGGCAGCCAACATAACGTCTGTCCCTGAGCATCCATTTCCTCTTCTGTTCCTGGTTCTAATAACCCGTATTTTTTATGGTTATTTTTTTAAAAGATTTTACTTATTTATTTGACAGAGAGAGATCACAAGTCAGAGAGGCAGGCAGAGAGAGAGGAAGGGAAGCAGGCTCCCTGCTGAGCAGAGAGCCCGATGTGGGGCTCGATCCCAGGACCTTGGGATCATGACCTGAGCCGAAGGCAGAGGCTTAACCCACTGAGCCACCCAGGCGCCCTATGGTTATTGTAAGAATTAGACAAGAGTGGGTCAGAATCCCCTAAAACGGTGTGTTGGGTGGTATGTAGACCTTCAGCAAATCATTGGCGGTGGTGGTAGCTTTGAGCAGCTGCAGACGGTCCCAGGAGAACTCTTGCTTGCTAGCCTGCCATGCACTGTCTTGACTTAACTCTTACTTGAAGGAGTTTTATGTATTAGGTTGTGTTTTGAATGCCTGTTATCACCTCACACCTGTGGAACACACCTCCTCTGTTACTTGACTATGGAATAATACATTCATTATCTTTGATTCCTCAGTGTCTGAGCAAAAAATTGTCCAGAGTGCCCAGGGATGGCGGGCACGCCGGAGCCAGAGACATTGTTTCCATCCAAGAGCTGTATCCTTTCCTGCTGCTGGTCTTTATAGAAAGCCCGATGCTGTTATCTTGTAATTTGCATAATTTGAAAACGGATAATAAGTACCTTCTAGCCGGCTTTCTTATTTAATCGACCTTTGCCTTCGATTTTGAGCGGAAGTCTGTTTTTCTTGAGCACTGTTTGTAGAATCGACGCGGAGGAAGAGGAGAGCCTCTTGGACTCTTACACCACACCCTCTAAGGTCAGTATATGTTGGAGATCACCTCCCACGAGTAACCTTTTTTCTTTATTCTAAAGACACTATCACGACATTGGAAGTTCTGAGGGAGAAAAGGAGCCACCCATACAGTTCCTACGGTGTTGCCACTTACACGTCGTCCTCTCCCGTCACAGGCATAGCCGTCTTTACGTAATGGCAGCCCTTGGAACCATAGAGCTGTCCTGCCTTTTTTCACCTGGCATAAGCCTCATAAAATGTTCATAAATACAGTTTCTCCATTATCACACCTTGTAAAAGTTGCAGAGTGTTGTATCCGGTGGAGGTACTGTAACTGAACGATTCGGTTCCAGGGTTGGATCCCAGCGTGAGGGGTAGGCTAGGATAGTGGAAGAGCATTGGCGTCAAAGCCTGTGTCAGAAGACCTAGGGGACCTTGGGAGAGTTGTTTCATCCCTCTGAGCTGCAGCTTCCTTATCTGTAAGATCCTGGTGCTTCTGTTCATTTACTGAGCAGTGGCTGTGTGCCAGGCTCTGTATCAGACACCAGGAAAAACAAATTTGTAGAAATCCATGAACATGGAGGAAGCCTTAATTTTTCAAAGTCAAGTTACATTGTGAGGAAGAAGGCAAGTCGTTTAGGTGTGCCTGCGGAGAGCAAGAAAACACGCCCTGTGAAGTTGCTGACATAAGGCAGGCACACATAGCCTATTACTTGGACACACCGCAATTTTCCTGAGCTTTTTTAAAACTGAAGAGATACACAATCAGCGCTTGATTTTCCCCCTAGAGATGGTCCTGTCTTAGAACCCACGTCTTGCTAAAAAGTGCTTTCATTCTCGGATCCGCTCAGGCCAGGACCTTGGAGACCTCCCTGAGACTTCCGTCTCTCCCACGCCCCGCTCCCAGCTCATTCACCAGCCCCCTCACCTTGTGCACCGGACCTGTTGCCACCGGGTCCTCAGCACCGTCCTCTCCTGGATGAGCGGGACAGCTCCCCGTCCTGGCTGCTCTCTGCTGTGTCCGCCTCTGAGCTGTTCGCACAGCAGCCACCGTGTGCCACGCTCCTTTCAAACGCAAGTCAGGCCAGGATTTCCTGCTCACCGCCCTCCACTGGCTCTCCCATCTTCCCCGATAACATTCAGAAGGTGTGTGAGGGTCTGAGTTCGCCCCGCTCCCTTGTCCACTTCCCTCTCCTCCTCACCCTGGCCTTCTTTCTGCTCTTCAGACACACCAGACGGGTCTGCCTCATCTGTCCCCTAAGGGAACAAACCCGCCGCCTCTTTCCCGCCTCTGTTTCCTTCTGCTTTACTTTTCTCTGGGGCACTCACTAACAGGAGGCGGGTTGTGTATTTACTGCTTTGTTTCAGTCTGCCTCCCTGTGTTAGAACAGAAGCTCCCTGAGGGCAGAGACACGGCTGTGTTCGCTGCTGTTTTCCCAGAGCCTGGCGTGTTAATCATTGTTGAAGGACAGACCTTCTGAGTAAGGACGGTAGCTCGGCTCCCTAAGTAGCAGCAGCCAGGATTGCGGAACCTGGTGGGGCTGCTTCATGTGACAGCCTCACAGCTCCAGCATGTGTGATCTGTCTGTATATCCAGAGCTGAGCGTGTTCTTGGGGACTGACTCGTGGTCATCCAGCGCTCCGAGGACTGACGCGTAGGTCAGATGCAAACTTACTTGGTTTCCTAGGGGAGTATATGCCCTTCCAGGGACAGAAATACCGTCCTAAGATGCCCGTTCCTGCCACAGAGGTATTCAGGACGCTCGTTTAGGAATCACAGCCAGTGACCACGGAATCAGAGTTTAAGTGGGTTGGACTGAAATGAGCAAACAAGATGAAAGACGTGTGGGAAGCTCAGAGGAGACGCCACGTGGGTCTGGCCCAGGGGACCGTGAAATACCTAGATTCATACCCATCCTAGGGAGACTGCTCAGCCATCGTTAGGCCATACATCAGTGGCCTCCTGACTGCGTAGTCATGGGGCCAAACGTTGGCCCTTCCCCTCACAAACAGTGCACAGCGAGCTTGCCAGACCGTGCCCGTGGTATAGAGCCGCGTATCCCGGTGGCCTTCTCCAATCATCATTAAATGTTTGACTTGTTCAGTTAACTACTCTGCCTCTGCGCTCGCCATAAATCCCCTGGTGATCATTCGGCTTTCCGCACGTCCTGCCTGATCGGAAGGAATGTAGTTAGCCAGGACTTGAGGTTCCCGTGCCGGCATCGGCTTTCTAGTAAATGAATAAATTGGCAACCTGGGCTGTAATTTGGGTTTCTGGGTGGTATGAGAATGTGCTAGCCCCAAGATATGAGAACATGGTCTCCTCGGTCCCTGCATTTCTCACTGCAAATGCCTAGACATGCAGTGTTAATAGCAAACCTCTTGAGGGCGGTTAGAGTGAGCGCGGCCCTGAGAAGTCCGACTGGAGATGGTCTGTTGACACCATCGGGTTTGGCCGCAAGCGCTGAGGACAGAGGCCATGAGACTGCCCTGTCTCCCACCCTCTCGCCATGTCCTGGGAGACGGACTGTCCTTCTCTTGAAGTACCCCCACCCAACCTTGGCCCTAGAGTTCCACAGCCCCTGTGGATTATAAGAGTCTTCTAGGATATTAGTTTGAGAAAATACACCAAAACCGTAAAATCTTACCCATCCTTTAGCCCAGTAATTGTCCCTAGTCCGAATCTCTCCTAAGGAAGTAATCTGAATTATGGGAGAAGCCGTCTGTGTAAAAATGGGCATCTCAGCATTATTTAGGATCACCCATTCACCCAGCAGTAGAGAAGTATTCACGACAACTATTATATGTATCAGTTTAATCACAGCTACTAAAAAAGGACAAAGTTTGTGGGAAAATGCTCATAGTTAATATAGTGTGAAAAAAATCACTGTAGGTAATATTTAAATAAAGGTTTATATTTAAACTAAGATTGTAAACATTAGACTCTGTATATTTTTTAAATTGGAAAAATATGAAAATAGCAGAGAGGAGTATTAAAAATTGGTTATTGTATAAGAGCCGTAGCATCAGGGTCTTTTTAAAACCTGATTTCTGTCCCAGCTACTTGATAATGGCCGTGCGCATCTGGTCTCCAGTGTTTGTCCCCAGTCGTGGCCAGCAGGCGGCTGTGGTGACATGACTTTGGTGCGCAGCCAGGAGGAGCCCAAGGGCAGGGAATCCTCTGCAGAGCAGCTGGCCTCCTGGTTGTGGTCCCAGCGAAGAGTTTACCCCTGCTCTGCCCCAATCAGCTGCCCTAGACTCTGGGGAACAACAGATATCGGAGCCTCAGGTCTCAATCCTGGGCATACCTTTGGATTCCTGTTGATGAGCAAAAAGCCCGAGAACAGAAGTGACCATCAGTGAGGCGTTTGTTAAACAGTCAGACTAGGAGCTCAACCATGTTATCTTCCCGGAGTCATTTCCCTTGTCTAATTTTGAAAACGTGCAGGGGATTTTGCCAAAATGAGTAGTAATGTGGTCCCACCCCTTCTCAGGAAAATGTGTCTATGCAGATTAAAATTTCTAGCTGTTCCAAAGCAAAGGGGTGGGGAAAGAAAGTGACCACGTGAACAGTTTGACAGGACAGATTGCCTGCCTGGCAGTCATTCTGGGAAATGTTGATACTTTTTCAAAATTGCCTTCAAAATGGGACAGGATTCCGATGGATGTCGTGATAGCTGCTGAAGATTTCTATATGGGATCATGCTTGGAGATGGGGCCTTACGAAGGGAACCAGCCCAGCCCTACCTAGTGCCTTTCACTCGGGCGCTGTGCTTTTCTTCCTTAGTGACTGTACCGTCAGGTAGCAACTTGGGTCTTCGGTGACTGGGATCTTATTTTTTGTTTTGTTCCTAGGGTTCTCAGAAGCGAGCTATCACCACCCCAGAAACGCCCCTAACGAAAAGGACTGTGTCTACTCGGAGCCCCCATCAGCTCCTTTCGCCATCGAGTTTCTCTCCAAGGTACGGATCAGAATGAATCCAGCTGCCGGACAGTGAGCCGACCCTCCCCTTTCTGTGGTTGTTGGGGGACTGACCCTCCAGAGTGAGGGACTCTGTGCAGGTGAGCGTGTGGCTCTGATGTCTGGCTCGAGAGCCTGTTGCTGTCTGCCCTCCCTGCCTTCCCTTCCTGTGTGGAAAATTACTGCGTCTTCCAGTCGTTAAGGAAACTCACTTTCCACCCACTTTTCTGGGGCTCATTTCCCAGATCAGGAACAGATACCTTCTCCAGAAAACAACCTGTCTATTCAGAAGTCCGTGAGTCTCAGGAGTCTTGCCAAGGGAGACAAATAGGTTCCCATCTGCCTCTGTTAGTTCTGTTGTTGTTGGGTTTCTTCTCCTTTTTCTTCTTCTTTTCATCTGTAGTATCAACTTTTTCTTGATTTTATTTGTTTGTCAGAGAGCACAAGCAGGGGGTACGGCAGGCTTAGGGAGAGGGAGAAGCAGGCTCCCCACTGAGCAGAGAGCCCGATGTGGGGCTCCATCCCAGGAGCCTAGAATCATGACCTGCCTGAGCTGAAGGCAGACGCTTAACTTACTGAGCCATCCAGGTGCCCCCACAGCGTCTGTTTTTTGAAAAGAAAAGCACGTATCTGTGTTCATCTTGTTGGATAACCTTACTGTTCCTCTCTCAGGTTACAACTAGTTTCTGAGAGTTTGCATGTCACTGTGCGTCTACACGGACTTAGTTGGCATTTTTATCCCTGCTGCCATCTCTGCACGTAAATCCACAAAGATCACATGTGATTTTTTTGAAATCCGTAAATGACATGTCTCCTGTTAGAGCATTCCATAGGCGAAGGCCCTGCCAGGTGGAAGAGAGGCTTGGTGCTGCCGCGTCAGGCCAGGGACCTGTCACATTAACCCTTTAGGGAAATTCGAACTGCCTGTGCCGTGGGCCCCTTGTCGACAGAGCAGAGCTAAAGGTTGTCCAGCTCTGTCGGTTGAGAAAGGAAGTGACAGCGGTCACTCCAGAAGAGCGGCCATGGGACTCGGAAGGACATTTTCCCTAGCGTGGTCCTCTGCTGCTTTCGGGAGTTCTCAGACGGGTTTGGGAAGTGAGCTTTCTAGATGTACAGACAGTTCTCATCAGCTGAGCCAGCAGGTGACAGCAGCCCCGCTCTCTAAATAAGCAGTCCCTTGAAGTGTCCCGGCACTAAGGGGCCAGCAGTGATGGCTGTCCCACAGGGCCACACAGGGAGGAGCTCAGAGAAGGCGGCCCTGCGCTGCCTCGGCATTTTTTAATGCACGCTAATAAAGCTGACATCAGAAACTGGTCTTGTAATTTATGGAAGTAACCTGTAAATTATTCAGGTAGAGGCAGCGCAGGGGCCGAGCTTATTAACTGAGCTTCTCTTCCATAGCCTCTGTGGGAATCAGGAACGATGGCTCCGGTTGCGATACCGCCCGTGAAACTGGTGCCGGCAGAGCTCGGGTTCTGAAGGGCAGACCGTCTGAAAGCGAGCTCGCTGCCAGCTGCGTTCCCAGCCAGGGGGTGGGTGGCCCGCACGGCCTTCCGGGGAGCTCAGTGACCTCCGTGTTCTTGTTTACCAGGCGGGCCGTGGAAATATGAGAGCTTGTCAGCTGGGCCTTGGAGAGTGGGAACGGTTGTCCACCAGCTGGCTGAACTCAGTACGGCCCCATCTGCACACACGGGGAGCTGATTAAGTCCTTTGACCTTCATTTCAGTGAGGTGTCTACCTTGAGCTGTGTTGTGCGGTATTAGAGATGCACAGCAACTTTGGGCTTAGCCACAGCCGAGCTCTAGGGTATTCTAGTAAGTGTGGGGGGAAAAAATCATAAGAGAGGCCCTTGAGTGGCTCATTTGGTTCAGTGTCTGCCTTCAGCTCAGGGCATGATCTCAGGAATCTGGGATTGAGCCCTGCATCAGGCTCTCTGCTCAGCGGGGAGTCTGCCTCTGCCTCTGTCCCTCCCCGCTTCTTCCCTTTCTTTCTCTCTCTCTAATAAAAAAAACTTTTAAAAAATTGTAAGAGAGAAAAGAAAGTGGTACTTCAAACTCACTTTTTAATCCATCCAGAGCTCGGTTTGGTTTTGCTTTGTTTAGCTGTAATCCAGGAGAAACCTTCTGAAATATGTCTCTCTCTCTAAACTTACCCTCATTCCTGAAATTCCTTAAAGGTCTGGGTATATCCAACCCCATTAAGCTGATAAGATTTATAAAATGTGAGGCCAGCTTGACGTTTCTCCAGCCCCCCTTTCCAATTTCCAATCCCTCATTTTATTCGCCTCACTCTTCCAATAGGAATACAGTAACGCTTATCTGTTTTGCTTCCGATCAGTGCTACTCCCTCTCAGAAGTACAACTCGAGAAATAACCGAGGAGAAGTGGTTACCTCCTTTGGCTCAGCACAGGGAGTGTCTTGGTCTGGAAGAGGAGGGGCCGGCAGCCTCAGCCTGAAGGTCTTGGGGGGTCCAGAGTCACTCACCGGGAGCTACAAATCAATGTTTCAGAAGCTTCCAGATATTCGAGACGGTAATTGTTTATCTCTTTGCGATTCTGGAGAATATAAAACCACCTGGAAAGGCGTAGAGTAAGTAACAAAGCTTTAGCTAGGCCGGTAGAACAAGTTCCAAGGTCGCCTTTGAATACAGAAGTTCGTAGATGTCCTCTGGATGCCCCTAGCAGTGGAGGGACAGAACGTGACCCTCTCAGCAACTCTCCCAAGTCACTTCGCTTCCCTAAAGAGAAAGCACATAACCATTTCCCAGTGACAGCCATTTGAACTGTGTAGAGGCCAATGAAAATCAAAGACATTTATGGTTTCTTCCTTGTAAAGAATGGAAGATTCTCCATGTTGGACTTGACTTGGGCTAAACCTCATTGATGACCAGAAGGAAAGGAAGACTGGCTTGTGGGCATCCCTGCTGACTCTCAGGGAGTGTGCCACGTGATCTGTGGCCAAATTTCAGCCACCAGATATTGGGGGATTGGCTGGGGCTTTAGAAGGAGGTCCTGGGCACCCTCCTACTTCTGAAAATTGACTGACTGCAGTATTTTACAATGCTCTGTATCTTCTCCTCTTGACAAGTGAAATGTCCTAAACACAATACTTTTTTCCCTCTGGGCTTTCAGTTCTGACCTGTAAGATAGAGGAACTTGGCAGTGAACTCAAGGAACATTACAAGATTGAGGCTTTTGCTCCTGTTCTGGTCCCAGCTCAAGTAAGAATCGTTCTAATAGTCCTTCCTAACTAATACTGTATTTTTTTAAAAAGATATTATTTATTTATTTGACAGAGATCACAAACAGGCAGCGGGGGATGGGGAGCAGGCTCCCTGCCAAGCAGAGAGCCTGATGCGGGGCTCCATCCCAGGACCCTAAGATCATGACCTGAGCTGAAGGCAGACACTTAACCCACAGAGATCCCTAATACTGTATTTTTTTTCAAAGATTTTATTTCTTTATTTGACAGACAGAGATCACAAGAAGCAGGAAGGGGTGGGGGGAAGCAGGCCCCCCACTGAGCAGAGAGCCCGACATGGGGCCCGATCCCAGGACCCTGAGATAACGACCTAAGCTGAAGGCAGAGGCTTTAACCCACCGAGCCACCCAGGCGCCCCACCCCCCCAATACTGTATTTTTAAACTGATGGTAAAAAGTCATCCTTGCTCCCTTTTTTACTTCTTGTCTACATTCTAGTTAGAACATCTGTCTTGGTCAAATTTGATAACATTTTCTTTGCACTTGGATTAGGCTCTTCCACATAAGCAAAGACTGAGGCCTTCTCCTTCTTAGTGGTGAGGCAGGTAGCCCCCTGGAAATTTCCCATGGATAGAAGTGTTCAGGGATCAGGTTAGGAGGACAGTAGCAAGGGTAGGGTTTCCAGGAACAGTGACCCAGAGTCTCTCCCCTAGTTTGGTGTCTGTCCTTACGGGTCAACCATTGCCAGTAATATCTTTAATTGTGGTTTAATCTGGCATATGTTCCAGTGCTTTCTCTTTGAAACATTTTTTAACCTAAGGGGAAATGTGTTCTAGAAGATTCCTTAAGGCATTTCTGTCATTGTTTGCATTCAGAGAAGATTGACCACTTGGGGATGATACACAAAACCATGTCATATAAGGAAGTTTGAGAGGAAGCAGTGGAGGGGAGGCAGCAATGCATGGTCTTGTGGGGAAAGATTAGACTTCCTCAGTCTGCCCCCAGGAATGGGAACAGGACAGAGGAAGCCACAGAGAGAGAAATTTCAGCTCAATTTGAAGAAGAAATTCCTGTTAAGAGACAATATGGTGTGTGGTTAAGGATATGGCTCTGGAGCCAAACTTCAAACCTTGACCCCACGCTTTGACCTTAGCTAAATTACGTAACCTGTTGCTGATTTTTCTCTTTTGTAAAGTGGGTCCAGAAATAGTGTCCACTTCACCATCGTTGTGAGGATTAAACAAGTTAATACACGTAAGCCTTTAGAACGTGCCTGGTATTCAGTAAGCGCAATAGACGTGAGCCGATAATGTTTAAAACTATCCAGAGATGCAGTGGGCTGCCTTGGGGTGCAGGAACCAAGTTTGCCATCACTGAGTTGCCCAAGGTTAGGTGACCACTTAGAGGGCCTCAAGCAGTGGGAGGGTGGGCGGACCAGATGCCCTGAGAGTCACTGGTGATGCTTGTCAGTAGGATGGCCCGGCAAAAAATATCTTTCCTGCTTGGGATTTGCTCCGCTGTTCATTCTGGTGACCCCAGATTTCGAGGTCCTGCCCCCAAGACTCTCACTCGTATGTTACATCTTCGGTAGGAGCCTATTACTCTGCTGGGTCAGATTGGCTGTGACACCAACGGGAAGCTGAACAGCAAGTCAGTGATTCTTGAGGGAGACCGGGAACATTCCTCGGGGGCTCAGATTCCAGTGGATTTATCTGAGCTCAAAGAATATTCTCTGTTTCCCGGACAGGTGAGATGGGATGCACTCACGCTGTGTACTCGGTAGTGTGGGGGGGTGGGGGGATGGCGGTAGGATGAACATTTCGTCCCGGGCTGCCTCACATGCTCACAAGGCATGGCCGGGAGCGCAGACACCAGTGTAGGATTCCAGATTTCCCCAAATGCTCTGACCTCAGCCCTGGGACCTGCTGCTGAGTTCAACCTCCAGCTTCACCCCAGCACAGCGTGTCATTGTGGCCAAGCTCCTTATCATCTCGAAGAAGAGTGTCTTCATCTCTAAAATGGAAATAATACTTCTTACCTCATAGGATTGTTACAAAAAATTAGATCATCCATATGGAGCATAATTATCATTACTGGCACAACCCTCTTAATTTGTTTTCTAGAAAAATACTCCCAAGTTTCTAATTATAAAATGAGATAGGTGCACTTAGTACTTAATAGATTTTTTTAAAGTGAAATACCTTCAACGTGGGGCTCAAACTCATGACCCCAAGACCAAGAGTCTCATGTCCTCCACACTGACCTGGTCAGGTACCCCAGTACCTTAATACTTTTTTAACTTTATCAAAATAGTTTTATTGCCGATCTCTTGTTTATATCCCATTCTACTTCTTGTCCTTCAGGTTGTAATTATGGAGGGAATCAACACGACTGGTAGAAAATTTATTGCCACCAAACTCTACGAGGTACGAGGGTGATTGCCCCACCTTCCCTCCTCCTCTGCTGTAGACACAGTATGGGCCGTTCTGTCCGTCCTGGAAACATGGGAGAACCTATTTATTTGCTTCTCAATCCTCTAGTTATAGAATGGGAAGCTATCTCCCGGCCCCCTTGCAGACCATTTCTGTAAAGGGCCGTATAGTAAATATCTGAGGCATTACAGGTCTTATGGTCTCTGTCACAATGATTCGGCCTTGGTGGCTCAGAAGTGCCATAGAAGCCTGCAAACCAGTGAGTGTGGCTAGCTTCGTGAAAGCAGGCGGTAGCCGGATGGGCCCCAAAGCCCCTAGTTTGCCAGCCTCTACTCTAGGCAGTAATCCTCCACGGATTTGAAAATAACTCGAGCAAAAGTGGCAGATTCCCTGCTCTTGGCTTGCGCCTAGAATACTGAGACTTCGGGCCCCTGTGCTCTCCCACCTTCTGCTGGGTGTTAACGAGTTTAGCTGTGACCTCCCATTACCTGGGTTTCTTTGCCACTCTGTGCCATATAGGAAAACGGCAGGTACCGTCAGTTCTGTGAGCTTTGTGCTCCAGGGAGTGAGACAGAGGTCGCTTTCTTCCTTCCACATCTCAGCCCTCCCTCCCCACCTGCCAATGGTGCGGTTCCCCACCCACATTCAGGGCCCACCCCCTCCCCTTTTTTTTTGTTTAACCAGGAACTCAGTTTATCTTTTCTCCTGTTTTTAAGGGTCTGCCATGTCCATTCTATCAGCCCACCAAAGAGGATGGAGGTGAGTTTGGGTTCAAACATTGTTTTGCTAACCACGAGGGTAGAGGAGGAGGGGATCTGGGTTCCTCAGGCCCCAAGAAAGCCTGGCAGCAGCCCAGGGCGGGGGGCGGGTGGGGGCTAGGGAGGACAGCGGATGGGTGGCTTCCCAGGCCCTTTGGAGGCCAGGGTCTGAGCCCAGTGAGCCTAACCACCTGGGTTCTGGCTACACGAGGCATGCCATCTGTATCTGGAAGTTATAAAAAGACTTTATAAAAGACCAAATAAGAATGGTTTTTTGTTTTTTTTTTTATTTGAGAGAGAGAGACAGAGTGAGACAGCATGAGAGGGGAGGTCAGAGGGAAAAGCAGACTCCCCACGGAGCTGGGAGCCCAATGCGGGACCCGATCCCAGGACTCCGGGATCGTGACCCGAGCCGAAGGCAGTTGCTTAACCAACTGAGCCACCCAGGCGCCCCAAATAGGAATGGTTTTAAAAGGAATTTCTTTCAATGTGCTATGGGATCCTGGTTGGGATCCTGGAAGAGAAAAGGGACACTATGAAAAACCTAGTGACCCCCAAATAGTCAGGAGTTAACAATAATAAGCCAGGGTGAATTCTTTCTTTTATTTTGTTTTTTTAGAGATTTATTTATTTATTTGCGAGAGAGAGCGAAAGCATGCACGCAGTCTGTAGGCATTGGGCGGGAGGGGGCGGAAGGCACACCCCACACAGCGTGATCTCACAATCCTGAGATCATGACCTGAGCTGAAATCAAGAGTCAGGTGCTTAACTGACCGAGCCACCCAGGTCCCCCCGGGTACATTTTGACAAATGCACCCAGAGAGGGTGCCAGCGTTCAGGGACATGGGGGGGCAGGGCATATATACGAGAACTTGGTATTCTCTTTGCAACTTTCCTATTCTTCTAAAGTTATTCCAAAATTGAAAGTTTATTAAAAAGTTAGACAAATTTCCGGGGCACCTGGGTGGCTCAGTCAGTTAAGTGTCTGCCTTCAGCTTGGGCCATGATCTTAGGCTCCCCGCTCAGCAGGAGTCCGCTTCCCCCACTCCCACGGGCACTGCCACTTCCCCCCTGCGCTCATGCTCTCTTTCTCTCAAATAAATAAAATCTTTAAAAAGAAAAAAAAAAAAGACAAATTTCTAAGGAGGCCTAGAGTTATTTGGTAACTAATCTGGATGGGAAAGGACAAAAAGAAGTTTTAACAGACTGCTTCAGAATCATTCAGAGCATTTTTGGAAGCAAAGCAGCAGACTGTTGAGGACAGTAACGGTGCATGATGAGGGCGTTCTTGGCAGTGACCTAGGATCAGGAATGAAATTTCGGGGTTTATGACATTGCACGTTGCACCAGAAGATCCGTGTTTCTGGCAACGAACCAACGAACGCGGTGGTATTAGATCCACTGTGAGTGGCGGAATGAAACCGACGTGGCTGAGATGCCCAGAGCCTGAGCCGTGTGCCAGGGAAGCCTCTAGAAGCCGTGGAATTAGTTACGAACAAACGGTTTTGACTGAAGCACTGAGCGAGGCACTCATGGAGATGCAGAATAAGACGCGGGCCCTCGTCCGCTGGCACTTGCTCTCCTCCAGGGTTTACATCTCCTGTAGGCTCCTCAGAAGCAGATTTAACTTTGTCCCCTGCCCTAG
>ML102575.1:0-16305 GCA_003697995.1 Taxidea taxus jeffersonii
GCCCTGCCCTCACAGGAGGCCTGGTGGCATCCAGCACTGGACCCGTCATCCATCTACTTCTGGCATGTAGGTCTGGAAAGCCCACCACCCCACAAATATAAGCCATATTCAGCAGCATCTGCTTGACCAGTCACAAAGGGGAAGCTTTAGTCTTCCATGCACCTTACTGTTTGCCCTATTTCTCAATTCCTTCAAAACCTGGGAAGGGGAAAGTGTGCATTGTGCTGGGCCCTCCAAACCTCAACACCTCTCTAGGGGCTAACAGGCCAGTGTGTGCTTAAGATTTCTCTCTGTAGAGTAAAAAGACCTATGCTCCTCAAGTCTCTGTAATAAGAAGAGTGTGGCTACACATTTCAAAACAGTTTAGAATTTATAAGCAGATACGATCTAACACATTAAAAGGCTTTGTCCCCTAGACCCAGAAGTATTCACAAACCACAGGACTGAAACTAGCTCCAGGAAGGCCCAAAGGGAGGGACGGGTGAGGGTGAACACATGATCCTCTCTCACCATGTCCTGGGAGTCCAATAAGCTGATTATAAATCTGAATCTATACCATAAGTGAGCACTTTTTTTCTCAGCTATAATGTTATTCTTTGTTTCATTGTATCACTATAATTTTTAAAAAGCATAGGCATATCATGAAATCCCATGCTTTGTAAAAGATTCCATTATAAGAGTAATCATTATTGAACCTTTTAGCCCAGATGTAATTTCTTACATGTTACAACAAGTTTGGCACGCATTGTGAATTTCAGCCAAGGTTGATAAAGTTCAATAACTTGGCTAACCAACCATGTGTACTACTCATTATAGAAGTAATAAATAGATTCATCAAAATGGACATGAAAAAGCCGTAAGAAAATCGGATGCCATTTCCAGCCTGCCTCATAAAAGCACCTCTTGGACTTTAATATAATTTTATATACAGTTATCACAGCTACCCATCATTCAATACCCGGCTCATATAAAACATTCATCCACCCACATTTGCATGCTGAATAAATCCCAGTTACACAGGTGAATTCTCTATTTTAGAGATCTCAATAGTCACATAAATGCACACATTGCTTATATGTTCAACTTGTAAAAAGAATTCATATAAAGTAGAAAGGAATCAGACAGACGTGCCTACAAATCTCATTTTCCTTCGTATTATCTTTTCGGGACAATTTTGGTGGCAGTGCCTTTTTTTTTTTCTTTTCCTTTCTTTTTTTCTTTTTGCTAACACTTTTGGTCTAATTATCCTTTGAGCTTATCGATAATTCAGCAGCAAGAAGAGAAAGCCTGATTCAGACCAATGTCATTACTGGAAGCAAGCAATCTCATTTTACGTAACAGAAGATCCTCTTGTGATCAGAACAGAATTCAACAGAGCTGGCTTCTAATACCTGAACACAATTAACCAAGTTTCCTTAAGCGGGATAATAAAACCTGAGTGACAGCATAGCTGAAATACCCAAATTCTCCTTCCTGCGAGTCCCTCTGTTACACCTCTACAAGAACCTCAAATGCTACTTCAGATGTTCTTTTTGAAGGAACCCAAAGCCTCCCCTTCTCAGAAAGAAATCTCCCCCTACATCCGGTCAACCACCATCTGGTGGAGCCAGCTAGCGTCGTGCTCCAAACCGAACGTTCAAAGTCAGGTTGCCCACTTCGAATGCTGCCCTGTGCTTATTCACACTCTGCTGGGTAAAGAACTACTCCTGAGCGGTTGCACACGGGTGAGCCTCCCTCCACCCCAGCAGGGGAAGCCTGAGGGCACACACTGCCCCCACTATTTCTCGGCAAGGCTACAGCACAGCAGGAACCAGGTCTGTGTAAACTGCAGGATCTGCTCTGTTACAGCATTTGGAACTTTTCAGTGTGCGGACAACACCTTTCCTATCTGGGCCTCACTTCCGTGCTTGGCCATTCTCCCTGTGCCATCAGCACCACGGGTCATCAGAATCCGGATTTTCTCTCTTGCAGAAGTCTTCACAGTGGGATCACTGCATGACAATATTATAAATATCCTGAGGCTCTCCTGGTTCTTTTCACATCTACTATGGGTGGGGAGGGTGGGGTGGGGAGGGACCCACCATCAAGCCTTCTAAAACCAAAGTCATACTCTTAACAGCAAGGAAAATCCCCCTCATATTAATTACAAACAGCACCTAAATCATCACAACCTTGGCCAAATAATGTGAATTTTTAACTCGGCATAAGCAGAACATTATAGCAGCAGAGTGCTTTATTTTCTCAAAAAGTTGGCAACTGCAAAATTCTTCCAAGAGCTTAAATGTCGTAATGACAGATAACTGATGTACAGAAAGATTAAAGTAAAATGTGAAACTAAACAGAGAATGAAGAGATGAACCAGAGATGTGCTTTGAATAACAGAAGCAATGAAAAAGAGCTTAAAGGAACTCAAGAAAGAGGTGTTTAATGTCTCCAAAAGGCTTCAGCACGTCACATTCAGCAGGCATTACACACCCCGCCTGCACAGCAGTCTTCGTAACATCCGTACTGACACTTGCTGCGAAATGCCCAGCACTAAAAATATGCTTAAGTTTGTAAAGAAAGACTTCCGACAGCCATCCAGAAGAGCTACTGGTACTAGCAGATAGTTGTCTATCACAGGCTTTCAACACAGCCATCCTGCCGGCATATGGACTCCAAGATCCAATACCAGTATTTAAGCAAACAGTAAAGTCCACGTTAAAAACATTTGCTGTTTTCTTATCACAAGGCTTAATTCTCCCCAACAAGTGCACATGTGTGTGTATGTACGCATGTACACGTGCACACACACACACCCATATAAATACAAAGCCATTCGTAAAGGAAATGGCCAAGGAAGGTGTAAGAAAACACAGATGGCTCCCTAACACCTGTACAAGATCCACAAAATCTGTTAGATACAAGTATTTTATTGACTATCAACCAGAATCCCTTATTTCTAAGTGTGACAAGTCTGTAATGTTTTGCTCCCTTCCCAGCTCAGCTTAGCCTTGAAGTGTATCCACTGCTTCTAAGCTGGCAACCCTGTTGCCTGTAACCCTACAACGGGTTACAATGCCTGTAATCCTATGGTGAGCCTCCTATGATATGTACTCTGGAAGCTTCAGCAGTTCGACCTTTATATTCATTTAAAGCCATCAGATTTGTTCTTCAGGGATGAGTATGAAATTCTTTCAGGTTCAGGTACTTCTCTAATGAACAGTTTAAACAAAACACATGATATTTAGAGTTTCAAGAAAGTATCCTTTGAACACTAAACACTATTAAATTCTTCATCCCAAACAAGGCCAGCTCTATAATACTAAAACACGGAACCTCGAAGTCACTCCTTAAAGACTGAGGGTGCCATCCTAAAATTTAAAAACTCCAAAGTTTAGCTAACTTTTTTTAAAAGATTTTATTTATTTGAGAGAGAGAGAGCATGCGTAGGGGGAGAGCTAAAGGAGAGGGAGAAGCAGGCTCCCAGCTGAGCTGAGCAGGGAGCCCACTGCAGGGCTTGATCTCAGGACCCAGGATCATGATGACCTGAGCCAAAGGCAGATGCTTTACTGACTGAGTCATCCAGAAGCCCCAGCTTAGCTAACTTTTAAGTTTTACATAATAGGTAGTAATTAAAAAAAAAAAAAAAAAAAAGCTTGCTTAGAATTTATAGATCCAAAGATTATCCAAAAATGTGATCACTTTCTCTGCAGCCTTGAGAGAATGTAAAATGCTAGGTTCAAACTACAATTCTCTACCCAATGTTCCAATCCTGTGCACTACAGCCTCTACCATTCGAGGAGCTGGGAGATGGAACGGAGTAAAGAAGAATTATGGCAATTACGAAACCTCTCTGGTACACACTGTCAGGTTAATAACGAGCGTTAGCAGAGCTCAGCTATACCATCAGCAACCTGGGAAACAGAGAGCCTGGGGCTCGAAAGCTAAAGCAAAACACTGGGCAAAGTACAGAAGCGAGTGGGAGAGACAGCCAGACCTGGGAAAGCAATCCATCCACAAAACAAAACGAGTAAACATGCCACTCAAACCCACCACTAGTTTTTAGCACAGACTGAGTAGTTAATGACTGCTTAGACTTTTAAGCATAAACATCAAAAGACACGGGACAAGCTTTAAAAACAATCGTCAGGGAGCTACATGCGTACTACCACAAGGCAAGCAACGGAACCATGATTAATATAAATTACAGAATCAGCGATTACACGTGACTACGGAGCCACACACTGCTCTTGGAGTTGAAAGCAACTCTGACCCACCCCATGTGTACTGCAGGCTTTGCTTTCTTTTATGGTTGCTCGGAAGATGCACCGGCAGGAACGAAGCCTAAGAAAAATCAGAGACTGATGGTAAGACTTTTTTTAGTAGAGACAGCAAAAGCTCTCTTTAATTTACAGCAGATTTGCTGCTCATTTGCAGATGTCCTCCCGAGAATTAAAACAAAAAAGGCTTTAGTATCTCTACTTTTAAATACAGATAGAGAAATACAGAAATAATTAGAAGCTACTTAGAGGTATACATGTATACAGGAAAATGTGTGGTTAAAACAAACAAACAATTATATCATAAAGAAAAGTTAAATGCTCTCTAAAAGCACAAAGATCAAGGTGTTAATACTTTGGTTAATTTGTGGCTCCACAACAGTCAGGACTGGTTCTACACTGAAGACTTGGCACCTAGTATTCGGTAGTCGATGTTGCTGACTGAACAAATGCTTGACCAAAGGACGTATCTGTGTCTATGAGCCAGCCAGGCCACGCTCCACACAGTTGTCATCACAGACCCTAAACCAAGGTTCTAAGCTCAACAATCCACAAGAACCAGGCAGGTTTTGGACACTGATCACAAAAAACAGCCTTGCCTGATTGCAGGGAGATGGCCTGCTAGGGGGCAACATGTCACAGCCTCAGAGCAATTCTGCTTGGTGCACACAGGACCCCAGTGTTGCCAGCTCTTCTGATTTTTTGAGAGTCAGAAATCAGGATTACTTTTCAGTACAACACCCTGATAGTAACATGTTGACAAGTAATCTAAAACAAAACCAAACAAAAAATAGTACAGGCTACTGTTGTCTCTGTCCAGCAGGGAAGCTCTGGTCTTAACCACATCGTCCATACCTAGAGGAATGAGCAGGCATAAAAATGCCCCCCTTGGGGCGCCTGGGTGGCTTAGTGGGTTAAACCTCTGCCTTCGGCTCAGGTCATGATCTCAGGGTCCTGGGATCGAGCCCTGAATCAGGCTCTCTGCACAGCAGGGAACCTGCTTCTCCCTCTCTCTCTGCCTGCCTCTCTGCCTACTTGTGATCTCTGTCGAATACATGAAGAAAAATCTTTAAAAAAAAAATGCCCCCCTGCCCATAAACGCTATCACACGAGACTGAGTTACTCAGCGGCAATACAGGAAAGCTCCGGGCAATTTATACACAACCCTACATCAGACAAACTCAAACTGGAGGAAATGAGGCATCACAGGGCTGCTCCCAAACTCAAAGCACTGAGACCTGAGAGACCAGGTCTTTTTTTTTTTTTTCCCTAGGAAAAAAAAAAAAATCACCCAGCCCAAAGAACCATTTAGATAGGGAAGAGATGGAGTGAGGACAGAAGTCTTTGATGCTGACACTGAAAGCGTTCTTGGAGATAACCCATCTCCTTCCGTGGTGGGCTGAATAACAGCCCCCAAAGATGTCCAAGTCCTAATCCCAGGAACCTGGGAATGTTACCTTATATGGCAAAACGGATAGTAGATATGATTAAGATGAGGGCCTTGAGATGGCCGATTATCCTGGATCACCCAGGTGGGCCCCACGGAATCGGAAGGGTCGATGTCAGGGAAGACTGGACTCTACTGCAGGAGGGAATGTGATGTGGAAGCAGGAAGCGGGCGGACACAGTCAGCAGGTGGAAGAAATGACCATACTCCAAAGAACACGGACAGTCATTTGAAGCTTCAGAAAAGGCAAGGAAACAAATTCTCCCCCAGAGCGTCTGAAGGAGCCAGACCTGCTAACACCTTGAGTTTGAGCCCAAGGATATGGATTTCAGACTTCTGACCTCTAGACCTGTATTAGAATAAACATGTGTTGCTTCAATAAAGTAAACATGGATGGGACATATGAGTGACCCAATGCACAGTTGTGTACTCAGGAGAGTCTAAGAGTCCCACGACAGTAACACACAAACACAGCTGGTGTTTATTAAGTCCCTCCTTGAACAGGCCAACAGACACTATAAGGGAAACCCTGGGCATGCAGTGATCGCTAGACTTGGTAGGAGGAAGGGCCCTCGTGCACAGAGAGCGACAGCTCCCAAGTCAACTGTTGGGGCTGAAAGGATGGTAACCCTTGCCAAAAACCTGGCTCTGCTCCGTGACTGAGATGTTCCCCCGTATAGATCTGTTAAGCGCTCTCTACCTTGTCAAACGCTCAATCTGGTAACTGTACATGAACTAGGAATTGGATTTTTTTTTGGGGGGGTAACGCTTTTGGAATGCAATGACGATCTCTCAGCTGATAGACGTTTCTCAAACCCAGCTGCTGAATTTAGAAGCCACGGCGCCTCGCTGTACGACACAGCCATGCAGAAAAACTGAAAGCAGTCAGAAGACGAATCGAAAGATGCACAAAGTTTTGAGATTTCATCCTCCTTATAAGCATCAGTGGCTGACACAGCAAAGTCTCTCCATTTGAAGGAGATTGATTATTTTCATTCTTTTCCCTCATGTGATCACCAGGAAAACCAAGTTTCCAGAATCAGGACGGTGCTGGCAATCTTGTTGATGTCACGTGAGCGAGGAGCATGCAGCTCGCTCCTCTGGCTTCCTCCTGCACAAGCTGTGCCACATGAGCGGAGGGCAGGGGCCTGAACGGCTGACACGTCAGGGACCAGAAAGGAACTGTGACTGTGTGAGAACTGACATCTCCCCCTCTGAAGGAAGCCTCAACACAACTCCAACCCACGGCCCGTCCGCCTCTGCTGACCTTCCCCTCCTGTTACCCCATCCCCAGAGTCTGGCTCAAGTCACAGCCTGCCGACACAGGAGGGGACGGGATCCGCTCAACTTGCCTAGTCTTCACCACCAAAATCGACTGCCCAGCGCACAACAAAGTCACTCGAAATCAGGTTCCCTTTCTGAACTCTGCAAAAGACACTGGCAGAAACCTCCCAGCACAACCCAACAAAACAACATTGAGAGACCCGAGGTTATTCCACCCGTTATGGAATTAAATTACTCTCCTCCTCCCCGCTCCGCCTTCCTCCAAACCTAAAGCCACCTCCTCCTGAAGGCTCCCCTTTTCCAATGGCCCTTGTTTCTCTTCCCTCAACTGTGAGCAACTACAGAGTGCTCTTCACAACTTCCTTTGCACGCGATCTTGTATCTGATTCTTACAAAGTACGTGACAGAAAGTATTATTCTCTTGATTTCACAAATGAGGAAAGGAAGCCTCAAAGCAGTAAAGTGACTCGTCCGCCGTCAGGTGAGTTTATGACCATGTGTCTCCTGGGCCAGTTCTCACATCCTGACATGCTCCCAGAAGTCTGCAATAAAACCCATCATTCCGGCCAAAGGGCTTGGTAAAATTCCATTCTTATACTGATACGGTGTCTGGTATGAACAAGTAAATGAGATGGCAAAGCTGGACATTTACGGGGGACATCCAGGAGCTCCTGGAGACCACCGCAAGCTCAAGCGAACGTGTGCTCTCCAGCCTCGCTCTCCTGGTAAAGACGTTAGTGCGAAGCATCCGTTTCATGTTTACCGGTGTTCCTTACTTTTGGCCCCTGAGCTTCATACATCTTTTTTCTTCCTTCACTGCAACAACAATAAAAAAACTTGTCTTTTTCTTTTTTTTTTCCCTTTCTCACTTGATACTTCTTTCCTGGATGAAGCTACTATCTGACCTTCAATCAAAAAACACCTAGAATGTTTCCTTTCATACCAAAGACAAGTCAACGACTAAACCAACTATTTAGAAAGGTCATTTTAAGACAAATGCACAGATACACAGCAGCCTTCTGAGGATCCAAGAACCAGGAAGCTAGGAAAATACCAAATTAATTTCAGTAACTGATCATCTTGTCTCCCATTCCCCAAATGCCTACAGTTCATTGAGAGCCTGCAATGATGAACAGACAATTCCCTGGGCATTCTGGAGTTCCCATCTTCAAAACCTTCACAGAATAGAAGTCTCGGCTGTGTTTTATAGATGTGGAACAAGAGTTCAGAGAAGGAAAATAGCTTGCCCCAAGACACTCAGATGGGACATGGCGAGGCCAGGGTCTGAAACTAGGTCACGTCTGTTTCCCGGGCCAGGATTTCTTCTCAAGCACCCTGCTGCCTCTCCAGATAGAAACTCGCTACCTATCAAGCTTCCCCAGCCAGTCAGCAGAGCTATTTTGAGCAGTGGTACAATTTCACCATGCGGGAGCCAGGCTCATCAAATGAGATAATGCACAGAAAAGCTCTAAAGAGTTGCAACTATCATTAACAGAAGATCTGGGGGGAAATATGCAAAACCAAAAGAACCAAATGTCACCCATGGTGCTACCATGGGACTCAACCACCGTACCTGGTGGCCAACTCGGGTCTTCTGAGGGGCTCTCACCTTCCTCGCAGGGATTCAGCAGCAGTGCCCACGCCGGAGGGAGTAGCTGGTGTCACAGATAAGACACACGCTTCAAAGGTTTTAGTGAAGCAGACGGGAGTTAGGCCAACTCCTTCCTCACGATTTTCCTCTTGATTGCAAGATTGAACATGTACTTAAAAGTAACAGACACTTAGAAATAAATTAACTTCTGGGGCGCCTGGGTGGCTCAGTGGGTTAAAGCCTCTGCCTTCGGCTCAGGTCATGATCTCAGGGTCCTGGGATCGAGCCCCGCATCGGGCTCTCTGCTCAGCAAGGAGCCTGCTTTCCCCTCTCTCTCTCTGCATGCCTCTCTGCCTGCTTGTGATCTCTGTCAAATAAATAAATAAAATCTTAAAAAAAAAAAAAGAAATAAAGAAAAAAATTAACTTCTAAGAGAAAGGGACATTTTGAAGATTAAATGATGCCACATGAATGAAGCAATCAATTAGCAATCAATACATACCCAATAGTTATGAACATAAGATGAAAAGGTAATTCATAAAAGAATAAATAAAAATGGTCAAATGAAGAGCTGATCAATCTTACTAACAATTAGAGACATGCAGATGTAAGGGACACTTTAGAGAAAGGAAAGCTAACCTCCAAGGCTGGCAAGGCTGCAGAGTAAATGAACATTCAAATCAGTACAAGTTTCCAATGGGTGTGGTTTGATGAAAAACAGATCAAGGTATTAAGGTTAGGGAACAAACCCCCTGATTCAGCAATTCCACTTGCAGAAAATAAAACTAGAGAAGAGTCATGGATAGGTACAAACGTTTAATTGCAAAATGTTCATCTGCATTTGATAGCTATCACAAAAAGCTGAAATTCACCCAAATGTGCCACAGTGGGAGAACAGTAAACACTGTATTAAGAAAATACCATCCAATCTCTTAAGATGTTGCCAATATTTAATGGCAGGGAAAGGGGGTCATGTTCAGGAGTTAAACAGAAAAATCAGGAGCATCTGGGTGGCTCAGTCGTCAAGCATCTGCCTTCGGCTCAGGTCATGATCCCAGGGTCCCAGGATAGAGCCCTGCGTTAGGATCCCTACTCAGTGGGAGGCCTGCTTCTCCTTCCTGGACTCCCCCTGCTTGTGTTCCCTCTCTTGCTGTCTCTGTCAAATAAATAAAATCTTTTAAAAAATTAAAAATTAAAATTAAAATAAACAGAAAAATCACAGAAGGGAAGGGAAGGAAAGGGAAAATTGCTCAGAATCCAATGTGCTGAATATTAAGTTATGTCTAGATGGTAAAGAATTTGGGGTGAGTTTTTTTTCCTTTTCTTACGTACATCTTTTTATTTTTACTTATCTGCACATTCTATAACAAATAATTTTAAAGTACTTAAACGTGAAGGTATATAAAGCTAACCTAGCCCAACACCTGGCATATATATGAGCTTGAAAATGCCAGCTCCCATCCCCCCATAACTCTTCCCCAATACCCAGTTTACAACAGCAACGAGGGATTCAGCAGAGAAACTGTCAGTGGACAAGGGCACAATGGAGCAGCAGGGATCACACATGCCTCAATCCTCCCTACAGACATCACACCCCGCACACAGCCTGTCACAGAGCTGGCTTTCGCAGACTTGTGAAAATCAGTTTGATTTCAGACTGGACGAGCTACTTGGGAAGAGCTTGGTCAGGACTGTGCACTACTTCTTGGAGCAAGAAGGCAGCAAGCAGAATGGAGAGGGCCCAGGCACCGGGCCTGAAGTTCTCTGCATTAGTCCTGCAACCCACGACTCAAGAGCTGTGTGATCTCAGGCAAGTTACCTCACCTCTCTGTGCTTTCATTATGACTCAGGTTCAGACAGCTGTGAACACTGGGGTGAGAAATAAGACCTGTGTGGAATCTTTGTGAATTCTTTTTTTTTTTTTTTAAGATTTTATTTATTTAAGAGTGAGAGAGAGCAAAAGCTGGCAGGGGTGGGGGGTATGGAGAGGGACAAAAGCAGACTCTCCCTGGTCTCGATCCCAGGACCCCAAAATCATGACCTGGGCTCAAGGCAAATGCTTAACCAACTAAGCCACCCAGGCGCCCCGAATCTTTGTGAATTCTAGAGAGCTGTCGATATGATAACATGACATCGATCAATACGCACCAATTTGGAATAATTAAGTACATTTTACAGGTAAGAGTGAAAAGGGAAAATGTCCTATTAGTTTTCACTTTCATTTCCCTACAACTACACAAGAAACTGATTTGATTCTGATTTTGGTCCTCTTTATAAGAGACAATTCCATCACAGGAAAGGCCTAACCCCGTCCACCTTGCTAGTCTTTCCTCAACCCTCAAGAATTAAAAGTGCTGGAACATGAGCTTCCTCGCCACCACACCACGCACACAAACACTCTCTCCCCCGTTCTCCCATGCTCTCGACCGCACGAGCACACAATCTTTGATCTTCTCTGAGTCCAGTTAGGATTTGCTTTCAGAGACAGCACGATGGCTTCTAATGAGGACCCAGAACACCGAGCAGCACTGAAGAACCAGCTCACAGATGTGAAACGATTCGATTCCGACCATGTCACACGAGTCGTTAGGTAAGAGGACACTTCCTCTCCAACTCATTTAGTTGGGCTTGCACAGATCATGAAATGTAGTGTTATCTATTAAGCCAAAGGAATATAAAAAACGTAGGCAAGAAACTCCTGCTTTTGGAATTCTGACCCATCTACCAAAGACTTCAAGAGAGCTTTGCTAGAAGGCCCTACTGGTGACCCCCAAATATTATTCTGGAAAATGCTAACAACAGGTGTCTCAATAGTTTGTGGACAGGCTGCCGTAAGGGCAGGAAAACACATGGGCCACATTGTATGGAAAATGCGAGGGTCCACAGGGATTCAACTGGCAGCATGCCTTTTATTATGAAATCTGTAATAATCCCCAGGACAACCATCTCATGTTAACAATTTTTATTTGACAAACAAGAGACACATCTGTATACGGATGACCAAGATATCTTTACTCTGGTAAAATCGTTTTGTGATGTTACAAGTATATTCAACAATGCTTTCAAGGTTCTTCCGTTTTCAGGAGAGAAAAAGCAAGTCACTGAGGAAACACACCGTATAAATAAAAGTATGTAACGTAGCAGATTCATCCTGTCCCCATTTAAAATTTGAAAATAAGCAGTTCTATAAAGCCAAAAGTGTTTCCTTTCCTGGGCCAAATTTCTGTTTGAGAGCTGAAGCATGCAATTAATGGGTTGCCTCAAACTTTAGTTAGAGAGCCAAAATAAAAATCACAGCCCTTAAGATCTTGTATGCACAGAGCGCTGGCTACTTGCTTCATATTAAGTATTTGGTTTCACAGGGCCTCTCTGATTTAAGAAACACATACTGAGTCCAAAAGGACACATTTCCTTCTAGTGCAAAAACACATCATTAATAAACAATCTAATTACAAACAAATTATATAATGCTGGGTGAAGCTAGGGTGGCAGGGGCAAGTAAACTCTATATTCTTCAAATAAATTCTAAGATCACCAAGGCATTCTAAATGAACCTTAAACAGAGGCATTAATATTTAAATATTACAATTTCCACTTAGGGGGAAAAATAAAACCACGTTATTGATAGGCCAGCACACTCAAAACCAATAATGTCACAAAAACACATGCCCTTGTGTAATTTGGCAGAACAGGCTGCTCCCTGAATACAATGGACCTTTTTATTAAATGGATCTCTTCACCCTTGGCATTTTATACAAAAAACAAAAACCAAAAAAAAAAAAAAAAAAAAAAGAGAAAGAGAGAGAAAAGGAAAAAGAAACAAACATGACAGTGGTTAACGGTCTTCAGTTCGAACTATTTCACCAAGAAGTACAAGGCCTAAAAGATATGTTAGGAAAGTAAAAGGCATTATTTAACAAAAATGAAAGCAAGACCAGCTGAAGAAGAAAACTATATTGAGACACCAGGGCTTTTGTTTGACTGTACCACGGAGCAACAGAGCCCTCTAGTGGATGGAAGGTAGAACTGTAGGAAGACCTTTCTCGGGATAACTTCTCAAGACCATGGCTATGTTACTCTAGTAAAACCAAAAGACCTAACTACTTCAATTGGGTATAACATAAAATAACTTCCAAATTTTCAGACCTGTAATCGCAAATCAGGGTAGAAGTCTTATTTTTTAGATATTCGCTTTAAATTATCTTGAACCATTCTGTCATTGAACAACAGCTTCTACAACCCCCTCTCGCTACATAGTCACTCTAATCAATGAAATCCTAAACCTACATGTAAGTGTGAAATTCTACTCTTCTCATACAACAAGGCATAAGCTCTAGTCATATATATACAATTTATATAGCATTATACGTATATATATTTATATACATATTTAAACGATTTTTATATGTGATTACCAATGATGAGGGTCATTAGAATATTTCAGTTGGTCTCTTCCTTTGGATATATAACTTCACTGATACTTTTTTTTTAAGATTTTATTTACTATTTATTTGAGACAGAGAGAGAGCCTGAGCAGGGAGAGGAGCAGAGGGAGAAGAAGCAAACAATGGAATATTACGCAGCCATCAGGAAGGATGAATACACACCATTTGCAACAACATGGATGGAACTGGAGGGGATTAGGCTAAGTGAAGTAAGTCAAGCAGAGAAAGACAATTATCATATAGTCTCACTCATATGTGGAACATAAGCAATAGCACAGAGGACCACAGGGGAAGGGAGGGAAAACTGAGTGGCAAGAAATCAGAAACGGAGACAAACCATGAGAACCTCTGGATTCCAGGAAACAAACTGAGGGTTACAGAAGGGAGGGGATGAGGGAGTGAGGTGACCAGGCGATGGGTATTAAGGAGGGCACGTGTGGTGTTGAGCACTGGGCGTTATAAGCAACTAATGAATCACTGAACACGACATCAAAAACTAATGATGTGGTATGTTGGCTAACTGAACATGAGAAAAAAGGATTTTATTTACTATATGAGAGAGAGCGCATGTAGGAAGACAGGGAAGGGGAGAGGGAGAAGCAGACTCCCTGATGAACAGGGAGCCAGATGCTGACATCACAACCTGAGCTTGAAGGCAGATGCTTCACCAACTAAGCCACCCAGGAGCACCTTTTTTGATACTCTCTAGGTTTCCACAAATACTCAGTTCCATGTACTCTGAACCAGACCACGCCGTCTCCATGGATATTCAATGTCTTAAGAATATTTAACTGCAAAATGGTTGTCTAATTCATAAGGTACTAATCCTCAATTTTATGTAGTATCATTCAAGGACTTTTTCCAATACTGCCAAAAATCTCAATAGCATCTCAGAACAAAATAATTTTTAAATTTTTACTTGTAATATACGGATATACTCTAGCATTAAAAAAAAGTGGTCACAAATGTTTGGAGCTTTGGGGTTTTTTTTTAAGTTTCATTTATTTTTTAAGATTTTATTTATTTATTTGACAGAGATCACAAGTAGGCAGAGAGGCAGACAGAGAGAGAGGAGGAAGCAGGCTCCCCGCTGGGCAGAGAGCCCGACTCGGGGCTCGATCCCAGGACCCCGGGATCATGACCTGAGCTGAAGGCAGAGGCTTTAACCCCCTGAGCCACCCAGATGCCCCTTTTTACTTATTTTAGAGAGAAAGCAAGTGAGCTAGGGGAGGGGTAGAGGGACGGAGAAAGAATCTCAAGCAGATTCCCCACTGAGCATGGAGCAGCAGAGGGCTCAGTCCCAGGACCATGACATCACGACCTGAACTGAAACCAAGAGTGAGCCACTCAACCAACTGAGCCACCCACGTGCCCCACTGGTCACAAATATTTTAAATTTAATATATTCCCAAAAGGTTATTTAAATTACCTCCGAAATTTTCCTTCTACTAACGAGCACAGGTTCTTAAAAAGAAGATAAATGCCAAGATCCCATTATTCTGAGTCTTGTTGACAAGCAGAAAGGAAACTGTCATCAGGCATCAGGATCCCAAGTGTAATGATCCCGTATGAGCAGGTTTTGACCAAGAAAATGGCTGTAAGGTAGCCTGTGGCCTCAGATTTATGGGATCTTTTAGAATTACTGAGGGGAAAAGAAAAAAAAAAAGGTCGACACATGGTTTAGGATAGAAGGCAAAATTTAGTAACACTAGGTATGGAAAAGAGAGCAAAGAACTGAAGGTATAAAGGAAGCTAGTCCAGTTCCTAATTTTGAAGTGTGGGTTTAAAAATCTTAAGAATGGGGGCACCTGGGTGGCTCAGTGGGTTAATGCCTCTGCCTTCGGCTCAGATCACGATCCTGGGTGCTTGCCTCTCCACCTACTTGTGATCTCTGTCCATCAAATGAATAAATTAAAAAAAAAAAATCTTTAAAAATCTTAAGAACAGGGATGTCTGGGTGGCTCAGTTGGTTAAGCTGCTGCCTTCAGCTCAGGTCATGATCCCAGCGTCCTGGGATAGAGTCCCACATCGGGCTCCTTGCTCGGCAGGGAGCCTGCTTCTCCCTCTGCCTCTGCCTGCCTCTCTGTCTGCCTGTGCTCGCTCTCTCTCCCTCTAATAAATAAATAAAATCTTTAAAAAAAAAAAATCTTAAGAACAAATACACTTCTCTACATGAAGAAAAGCAATCTTCCCGTATTACAGTAGAACTGGTAGAATTTACTCCAGATCTGAATTCACCATGGTGGTCATTAGTAAGATAAAAGAACATGGTAACTACGCTTCACGCTGTAATTTAAACACATGATTTAGGAACAAGACCCCAAGCTTTAAAAAATGGGCTCTCAAAGCCAAAAAAAGCAATTTCAACATTATACTATCATTTTGGGATTCCTACAAGGAAATCTGATACCTTCATTTTGTTTCAAGGAGAACAAATTCAGGGGTGACTGCCATGCTTGAGCATGTACATTTTATGTTCAAAAATATCAATGTTGATGTTTAAATAAATATACACAATTAGAATCTATAATAAAATTTAGCAAGGGGATTACATTACAAAAATACCAGAAAATGAAGTGTTAGTCCTAAAATACATTTCACTGGTACAGACCAAAGTGGCCAGCTTGTATTTGTACAGGGAAAAAAGTTCTGTTCCTGGTAATGGGTCCTCTGGCTCAAAAATCGAAACCAAACCAGGCTATCCTAGATCTAAAGTGGCTATCCTAGATCTAAAGTCGTGACACTGAAGCAGCCCAGTGTTAGGAAGGTTCAAAAGGCCAAAGGAATTTTTCATCCTGAATAAATCCTGAAAGGGATTTAAAAGTCAAATTGTGGGGCACCTGGGTGGCTCAGTGGGTTAAAGCCTCTGCCTTCGGCTCAGGTCATGACCTCAGGGTCCTGGGATCAAGCCCCACATCAGGCTCTCTGCTCAGCAAGGAGCCTGCTTTCCCCTCTCTCTCTCTGCCTGCCTCTCTGCCTGTGATCTCTATCAAATAAATAAATAAAAATCTTTTAAAAAAAATAAATAAATAAAAGTCAAATTGTAACCACTGGTGGCTTAAGACTGCAAGGAGAGGGACGCCTGGGTGGCTCAGTTGGTTAAGCAGCTGCCTTTGGCTCAGGTCATGATCCCAGCGTCCTGGGATCGAGTCCCACATCGGGCTCCTTGCTCGGCGGTGAGCCTGCTTCTCCCTCTGCCTCTGCCTGCCTCTCTGTCTGCCTGTGCTCGTTCCCTCTCTCTCCCTCTCTCTCTGACAAATAAATAAATAAAATATT
>ML102575.1:20518-32189 GCA_003697995.1 Taxidea taxus jeffersonii
TTCAGCTCTCAGAGAATTCAAGGTCAGCCCCTCCATGGCCTTCCATGAGAAGAGTGAGGTTTAAAAAAGAGGCCAGGATCATAACAAAACAGTAGCAGGAAAGGCTATAAATACATGTTTACATTAGAGATTCACTCTAAAAGATTTCGCCGTAGTTCAAATTTAAGTGGATTTCATGGCAGCAAGGACGAAAAAACCACAACAACGACTGTAAGGGATGGCCTACCTATTCCTGAATTAGCTCCGGTGACCACGACCACTTTGCCGGTGAAGTCCCGCCCCTGGAGGATCTCCATGGCGGTGGTGCTGCCGTCGTATCTCTGCCTGCTGGGTGGCTTCGTAGGGTTATCATCCACCGTGAATGCCAGTCTCGGGTCCAAATAGGTGGTTCTTTTATTTATATGGCTGCAGAGAAAAGGAGTCACACAGGAACTTAACAACATCAATGCCCAGTAGGTAAGTTGATAAATTACAGTACATCTGTACAAAATAATACTCCATGGCCATTCAGCACTGCTGTCTTGAAAAATATATACAGGAGAAAATGCTCACAAAACTTTAGTGGAGAAGGATAGGGTCCTACACAATTCACAAAGCACACTCCCTACCTTTTTTTTCTTTGAAGAAAAACAGACTTGGAAAATAAATTAAAAAACAACTAAAAGTAGTTATTCCTACTGGTAAGATGACAGTTATGTACTACATATTTTTCTAGATTCGAAGTATATTACTTTTACAACAAAAAATTTCTACTGAAAAGCAAAATGACTGAGTTTCTATATAGACACTTACTCGACAAAAAAAACTTGTCCATTCTCATCGGTTTCCTGTTCCCATCCATATGGCAAATCTGAAACACAGGAAGACTGACAGGTTCATGTGAAGCAGGGATGGGCCCATGCCCATCCAGCCCCTGCCCAAAGCCTTTCCCACCGATGAGCAGCCACGCTGGGCCAACGCGGGCCGTGTAGTGTGTACCAACCGCGGCCGTTACAAAAAGCCCAAGAGAAATCATCCTCACCACTCCACCCCTCTCACTGCCACCTTCTGCCTTATCCCGTGAGCTCCGAAACAGAGCCTGATTCCTTGATGGCTCCCTCCTAGAGAACCTTCCAGGAATGACAGAGCAGCCTGTCCCCTGACTGTGACAGTTTTGCTATCTAATTAATGCTCTAAATGCAAGGTTCTTTGCTTTATGACAACCACATACAAACCTCCTGCTATTCGTTTTCTTTTCCCAGTCTTTGGATGTTCCCACTGGGTCTTCTCCTCAGCATGACTGTTTAAAAAAAAGAAAAAAAGTTAAAACGCCACAAAAAAAATAGTAAATGAAGGTTACACTACCCAAAATTAATCAACTGCATTGCTTCCCACCTTCCCCCGCCCAAACAACACTATTTCCCAAGAGAAGTAAAGCCAGAGTTCGGAAAAGACACATTCAGAACATAAATGCTCTGGTCCAATTCTCTGGGTGGGAAGGAGAAGCAGCCCGAGGAAATCTCCTGAAAGCCTGTCTCTGTGAGCGGGCTGTGGAGGACGAGGGAGAAGTGGATGGGGAACCCCTTGGGTCAACTTTAGGAAGCTTAGTGAATCACTCAGAATATCCAGAGATGTTTTGCATTTGTTTTCGTTTTATCTCAGGAGAGATGAACAAACATCAGTCTACTTTATGATACTGATATTTAGACATCATTTAGCTATACTATTAATCTTAAGTATTTACTCTTTCCACAGATACAATTTTGAAGTGTTTTAAGCACTGACTCCTAATTGCTCCCAAGAGGTATTTAGGAATGCAGTTAGAATAGGTCGCCAAGTTACTCAACTTCAAAGCCTCAGTTTACCTATCTGCAAAATGGAAATGATTCTAGAACTGATCTCAAGGAAACGCTATGATAAGGTATATAAAGGGTAGAACACAGCACCTGACATATAAAATACCGTCAAAAGTGCTACCTATTGGGACGCCTGGGTGGCTCAGTTGGTTAAGCAGCTGCCTTCGGCTCAAGTCATGATCCCAGCGTCCTGGGATTGAGTCCCACATTGGGCTCCTTGCTCGGCGGGGAGCCTGCTTCTCCCTCTGCCTCTGCCTACCACTCTGCCTGTGCTCGCTCTCTAACAAATAAAAATATAAAATCTTAAAAAAAAAAAAAAAGTGCTACCTACTATTTTAAACAAATCAAATATACAAACTAGTCTTATTTCTGTGATAAATTTAGCACTTATCTAACAGCAAACAAAGTTATAATTAAAATCGTGAGCCAATAACAGACGAGAGGTACCGTCAACAGGTGATAAAGAATCAAGAAAAACATAAAATTACTTCATCAGAGAAGCAGCTGGATGTTGCAAGACGCATTCACAGGGGAGGATGGACTTCTAAAAGTTCACATACTCATGGCAAAGCAGAAAATAATAATTAATCACCGACATCTAGATGATAAAATCTGAATATGCCTTCCCTACCAGTTACTTTATTTTTTTTTTAAGATTTATTTATTTGACAGAGATCACAAGTAGGCAGAGAGGCAGGCAGAGAGAGAGGAGGAAGCAGGCTCCCCGCCGAGCAGAGAGCCCGATGCGGGGCTCGATCCCAGGACCCCGGGACCATGACCCAAGGGAAGGCAGAGGCTTTAACCCACTGAGCCACCCAGGCGCCTCAACCTACCAGTTACTTTAAAGAGAACAAAGAGAGCATGAATCTGCTGTAGAATTTTACAAGTGGCAAGCAAGGCTTTTTTGGGAACTGCGGGCTTCAGGTCTGTTTTTGCAAACTCTCAGTGGTGGGTTCCACAGCCCTGTTGACACTGGACTCACGAGGCAAAGGCCTGGGCTCCCGCACACCTGTCATCAGTCAGCCAGTCTCCCTGGCCCCACGTATCCACCTCACAGGGCTGTTGGAAAGGTAAGGGACACACTACTTGTGACCATGATAGGCAATCAATGAAGTCACTGTACAAACGCAGGGTATCAGCAGCAAGAACCAACGTCTACTTGTACGCTGAACAAGTAGAAACACTGAGCAAACCAACCAGATGCCGGCAATGACATGCACTGTTGCTGCTCTTTGCTTTGCTTTCCTCCTCAAGCTTCTTCAAGATACGTTTACAAATGTGATTTTACATTTTCCTCTGCCTGGTGTTAAAAGTAGCTTGCATCCCACAGGCAGGCAGCAAACTGAGCTTTGAGCCAAAAACACCTGCCCTCAAGAATCCACAAAGTGCCCCTGAGAGTGGAATGCTGACCCCCGCAGGCTGCGTCCAGCTGAACCCCAGACACCTAGCCCTGGGCCTGGCCTGAGGAGTCGCCCAAATGGAAACAGGCGGAATGAAAAATGCTTTCCGAAGGAGCAGCAACATTTGCTGAGAACATTTTTTTTTCTGTCCTGAAAGACATTAAAAAAAAAAAAAAACCAAGATAAACATTGTCACCCCCATGTTTTTGACTTTGACAGAAAATGCCTAAGTCAGGGTTTCCTAACACTGGCAGTCCTGACATTTAAGCCAGATGGTTCTCTGCTGTGGGGGCTGTCCTGTGCCCTACAGGACGATTAGCTGCATCCCCGGGATCTACCTACTAGATGCCAATATACCACAGTTGTGGCAACAGAAAGTGTCTCCAGACATCACCAACTGTCCCCCGAAGGATGCAGTGTCCCTGAGGGAGAACCTCAGGCCTGACACAAGAGAAAAGTACATAATTTGGTAATGAGGATTTCAGAGCCCAAATGCTCATGAGTTCTGGCTTTCCCATTCACCAGCCATGTGCCCTTAAAGAGGTGTTTAACCTCCCTGTGCCTCAGTTTCCCCATCTATAAAATAGGGATAATAGCATCTGCTCCTTGGGGTTACTAAGGATTCAATGAGTTAACATATGTGAAGAACTAAGAACTGTGCCTTTCACACAGAAGCATTAATTTAGATAAATACTCACATATAAAACTTAATTAAAAAGTATTCTTAATTATAACCTAAAATGACTTTTTAATGAACAGAAAATCATGACACATATCCCCAAAGTGTTATCTTCCTCTCCTTTAAACAGAAGCCCTCTTCTACTTTTTCTTTTTCAATAAGCTTTTTGTCATTTAAAGAGATAATTAACAGTGATCTTAATTTAAACCAAAAGGATCAAAATTAAATTCATACCACGTTACATGGATATCACTTTCAAGTATGCTATTCCAGAAATTTGTTTGGAAGTATAGTTAACTTGGACAGAGAGAGCTGGCTTGAGGAGGGCCGGCCCTGTGGACCAGGGAACCATGTCCTAACCAGGCAAGGCTGGCTGGCCCTCTGGCTGCCAAGATGCCCGGGCTTCAGAAGTTAAGTGGGCTGGGACTCAAGGGCCCAGGAAGGCCCAGGTGACTGCAGCGAGGGTCCCAGGCACTGAGACCTTGTCCCTCCACCTCCACCTCCTGGCTTGGACAGAGGCGCTGCTCTGGACCATGCCAAGGAGGGGAGAAAGGCCCACCAGCTTTCTCTGGTGCCAGGTCTGCCCTCAGTGGCACGACTGTCCTTTCCTCAAAGCCCAGCCTGGTGGGCCCTGGAGCCATAGGACATGTGTGCTCTTGTGGTCTGTGATTACAGTACAGGTCACATGGGAAAGCAAGAGGGGCCAAAAGAAGCCACACAACAGGAGAGGGGCAAAGGTATGAGTCAGGAGTGGGGTCTCATTGGGAGCTACAGCCTTTATCCTTGGGGGAGGCCTTGCTGCAGGAAGACTATTTGAAAACAGGAACTACTCAGAGGGCAGTCTTCTTTTAGCCCGTTAACCATTTCCGAAACCCCAAGAGAGGACAAGTGACCCTTCCAGAGTTGAAATAAGACAGACTAGGATGCTTGTAGATCAGGAGAGATCAAGGGGGACTGCTGGGAATCCCGGCTTAGGATCGGTCAGAGGCATCCTTCCACCTGGAGAGCTAAAGAACAGAGGGCCGGGGAACTGGAGAGGAGGACCCCAGTTAGGACCCAGCCAAAACTTGTCGCTATATTCAGTGTAAACAATAGGGCCAGACAGGCCAGTTTGAGATCCAACACTGGGGAGGAAGGAGAGCCTTTTCGGAGATCATATATGTACCACTGAATCCCCCAGAAGCACTCAGAGGTGCTGACTGGAGTGTGCTGATCTTATTTAGAGAAAGAAGAGCCCAGACACTGGAGGTCTTTGAGGAAGGAAGCAGATGGGAAAGGCCACTCAACATAAAGTAGGACGCAGGGGGGATGAGCCAGGGTAACACCAGGCTCCAGGCAAACTTGAGAGGAAGCCAGGGAGCCTAGGCTAAGTGGCTAGAATGAAGGGGGAACATGGTGAAGATGACTACAGAAAAGGCCAAGGACCTTGACTCAGATAATGAGATCCTGGGAGGAGGGTACAGGGGTCAAGGATAAGGGGAAGGTCTCTTGAGCATTTAAGCTCTGGTCTGGGGATGACAAAGCCCTTCATAGAGCTCTCCAGGAACCAGGCACATAAATCTCCAGACAGAGATAACAGCAAGTGTGGGCTCAGAAGCTGCCTGGAGCCCAACAACAGCCTCACAGCTCCCTGCTGCTGGACTCGCCTCTACCATTCTCCAGACCCAGAAACCACCTTTCAAAAGATAGAAATCCGATGGCGCTCCCTGGCTCCAAGCCTTCAGTGGACCCTTGGGTCCTGACGATGGAGCCCCAGCTCTTCCATGAGGCACAGAAGGGCCTCCACACCCTGGGGCCTTCCTCTGCTGCCTCAATCTTCCCATCTGGGCTCCAGCACATGGGCCACAGAGAGGCTCCACTGTCTCCTCTGCCCGGGCTGCCCTCCTGGCCCTGAACACGTGCACTTCTACTCCTGCTGAGGCCCAGCTCACGTGCCAAGTCTCCCCCAGCCCCCGGGGTGCTCCCCACCCACTCACACAGGCCTCACATTAGCCGGCTGCTGCTCACTATCCACACGCTGCGCTGGAACTAGCCACATGTCACTCTGCGTACAAGACCGGGTGACAAGTGGGTCTTATTTATCTCAGTGTAACCAGCGGCCAACAAAGAGCTTGGCATGTGGTAAAACCCCAGTGTGTCCTGAATGAATAAACTCACCAAGATCTATCTTTCTTTTTTCTGTTTTTTTCTCCTGGTTTTGTTTCTACCAAGCAACCAAAGACAGCAGTGTCTCACAGCCGTGGGTAGATTAGAATCTCCTGGGGAAATCTTACAACATATCAGTGGAGGCGGGAAGGGCCCAGACCAGTTGAATGAGAATCTCTGGAGGAGGAACCAAGGAAAAAGTATTTTCTAAGCTTTCCACCTGCAGAAAACCACTAATTCACAACCCTGCCTCTCAAAGCCAAATGATAACCTGCCTTGCGGGAAAAGCCTATAAAATACAGGTTCCCCACGCTGGGTGTCTGCTGCATGAACGTCTCTGAAATCTAGATGCGGGACCATCGACAGGTGATTCTAATGAGGCTTAGGAGGTGCTGTCACAGCTGCAGAGAGAGCAACAAGAGCGAAGTTACTGAGCAGAGTACTTATTAGATCTACGCTAAGTGTTCTAGCTACAGTGTCTGAATTAAAATTCTGTCAGCCCATTTTACGGGTGGAAAAACGGTGACTGAGAGTTCTTTCAACGGCCTAAAGTCGCACAGTAAGGGGAGGGAGAAAGGGTCTGCTAGTGTTTCCAAAAGTTTGCCAGGAATTATTGGAGTTCTACTATATATGCAAAGGTATATGTGTATATATACATACACATAAATATATTAGGACATTTATTTTAAAAAATACATGCTCCTAGCTCCCCGCCCCGGACCCCTGACGACGGAGCTGGGCACTGGCTTTTTTTTTTTTTTCTCCTGATTTTTTCTTTTTTCTTTTTCTTTTTTTTTTTTTTGGATGAGGGAGTAAGGCCTGCGGGCCACCACGGCACCGTGCAGCGCCGCCTCTGAGCAGCAGAGGGCGCGCCGGGGCGCTGCCAGGTGACACCCCGCTGGACCCAGGGCCCAGAAAGGCTGCCGACCCCTCCTCGGGGCCCTGGGAGCCTGCCTGAGGAAGCTCTTGAACTCTCCCGTCCACTTCGCGCGGCCTCGCCGAGCGGGAGCGCCGGCCCGAGCCCCTCCGCGCGCAGGTGGCACTGCAGGCAGCGCGGGGTCCCGGGCACGTGAGGCCGTCAGGGTTCCAGGTGCGGCCCCTCCAGGTGCGTCCCAGGCCCGGCGGCCCCCCTGCGGCCCCTTACTTGGCGTAGTAAACCCAGCCGTCCTTGGTGGTTCTCTGCTCCCAGCCCGGGGGCAGCTCGTCCTCGCTGTCCGTGTCGTCCAGGCCAGCGTAGCGCAGGGCTGCCATGACGGCAGAGGAGGCGCTCGGTCACCTACGCTCTCGGTCGCCCGCTGCCGGGTCTCCGCGCCCGGGAACTCACTCGGGCTTCAACCAAGCGCCGCGCGCGGCGAGACCCAAACGCTCGCGCCTGCGCACTGCGCCGCCCCGAGCAGCTCCGAGAACTCGGGAGGTAGAATCAGGTCTCCCGCGTTTCGCAGCTGCGGGCGTAAAAGGGGCGGGGCCTGGGAAGAACGGGTGAAAGCTCGAGAGGGAGAGCGTCCTGCCGCTCGGCTGGAAGTAAAAGCCGGCGGACGCTCCGTTACCCTGGAGATGGAGCTGAGCTTCGTCCACCTCCCGGCCTCAAGGAACGGGCGTGGGCCTCCAGTCCTGGTCCAGGACTCCGCCCGTTGCTGAGCGACCCGTAATTACTTCCGCGTTGTTCTGACCAATCCTGCTGGAGCTCCAGCAAATGAGCATCCTGGGAAATGTAGGCCAGGCCCAGCGGGAATGCACCGCGGAGCAGAAATGAGGGATGCGATGCGGGGACTGGTTTTCTGGTCTCTGGCCTCTCCGTCTTTCAGAACGTTAAGAAGACTGGATGTTCCTGCTCGGAAATTCCAGGGCTTCCCATCACGCGGGCTACTTATCCGCATGCTCCTGTCTAGACTGACAGAGCACCCCATCTTATGCCTCTTTCTGTTGCTAGCACTTTGTAAAATGCCTAGACCTGCAAGTTCATTGAATGAAGTAAGTTAAGGAATCAATGTGATTTGGTAGGTTTGGCCCTCTAGAACTCAGCCTAGTTTAAAACAGATTCCCAATTTATGAAGTGGAGCACCTACAAGTATGCTATCAATGTCCTGTGTCAAAAACTGGAAGTGTAGGGGCGCCTGGGCGGCTCAGTGGGTTAAGCCTCTGCCTTCAGCTCAGGTCATGATCCCAGGGTCCTGGGATCAAGCCCAGCATCAGGCTCTCTGCTCAGCAGGGAGCCTGCTTCCCCCACCCTCTCTGCCTCCCTCTCTGCCTACCTGTGATCTCTGTCTGTCAAATAAATAAATTAAAAAAAAAAAACAAAAAAAAAACTGAAAGTGTATCTTTAATTTAGTTTTGCCTAAGTTGTTTTCCAGAACATTCCCCAACTGAAACTCACAATACAGGAAAGTCTACCTACCAGGATTCCCGTGGCCTATGTCTCAGAAAAATGCAAGCCTCCATCTCAAAAATTACGTATCTTTGATTTGTTTTGTTTTTATTTTTTAGTTACATAAACAGGTGGGGGCGTGGGGAGGCAGGGAGCTGTGCTGTTTTTTTACCTTCAAGTCCTGAAATTGATAATGCTTTGGGATTCCTGCTCTGCATGCTTTTTAGGGAAGAGATTGCTTTCCTTTGAAGGTGCCCAACCGAAAGCTAACGTCCTGAAAATACATTTTAGTTTTAACAGGTCCACTATCGCATCTCAGACCTATGAAAACAACACGCTCCAACCCATATACATGTAAATAATTTATTAATATGATGCCCTTCCACTCACTCCAATTTAACCCCTTGTCTCTGTCACCCAAGCCAATTTATCACTTTGATATAAATAGGGATTAGGTCACAGTGACCCCAAATAATGGGGTGGGGAGTAAATGGGATCAAACTGATAAGTGTTAGTCTTTCCGATCATAATCTATAGCTCGACTCAAGGACGGACTGCTTAGATTTATCCCTGGTTGCCCTCACCAGAACCTCTCTGGGCACCTGTTCCCTATGACTCAGCATCAGACCACAGGTATGGTATCTTCCCCAAAACTTGCTAGTGGTCCCCTTGGTAATATTCACAACTTCTGGGTGAACCCTCTGCTCTTCCTACCACTTAAACTATTCCCTCCAACAGGTGATGCCACGAACATCAGGGTTTCTCCGCCTCAGCACTACTGACATTTGGGGCCAGATAATTCCTTGTTCCCAGTAGGAGTGGGAGGTGAGGGGTCATGCCCTGTGCATTGTAGGATACTTAGCAGCGTATCTGGCCTCGACCTGCTAGATGCCAGTGGTGCCCATCCCCAGCTGTAATAACCAACAAGTCTCCAAGATGTTGCCAACTGTGCCCTCACTGGAGAACACTGATCTACACTGACAGTAAGCCAGAAAACTACTAACTCATAAATTAAATGCTGGGATGTATTTAATATGTTGAAGAGACCCTTCCCGGACAAAGATTCACAAGGTGGCATTCAGACCCTGCTGGTTCAGACTGCCAATTCTCTAGCACTGTCTGAGGGCACGCATTTCTTCAATTCCTAGTCACTCCAGAGTTGAGACCCATGGGGTGACAGAAGTCTGGCTGAGTGGCCCAGACACCAATAATGGCCCCAAAATGGTCATGAAGATCTAATTTTATTCCTCTCTTCCTACTTTTTATATGTGGCTTTTATCAGAAGATTAAAAGAGTAAGACATACAGGCATTTGAGGACTTATGAAGGTAGGCATGCCAGATTTTAGGATTTCCCGTCTTTTGGCTTCATTCAAACTGATATTGTTTTAATAGAGCTTATTTGATTGCAAGCAACAGAGACTTAAGCAAAAGTTTATATTTTTGTATAAACTATACAAAAATAGTTTTTTTATTATTTATAAATTAATAATTTATTTTTAATTAATAAATAGTTCACTCGGGGTGCGAATGAACTAAATTAGAATGTTATCAGGGCCTGAGGGAGCTCAAGGACAGGCTCCTTTTTTTTTCCCCTGTTGTGGATTTCATGGCCCCTCGCTCCCCACTCTCTGCTCCCAAGTTACAGTCTCCTGCTCTCTCTTTACTAGCTTTGTTTTTCCACTGCCAGTTCTTGCTCCTTGAACTTTAGCTTACACGTGGCTTTGACATTGGTCTTATAAGGATCTATAAGAGGGTGAGCTCTATATAGTGTATAGATTATCATGGGTTTGAGGAGCCTTAAGTTTGGGAATGAGCCAAGGTCCTCAATATGTACCCCTAAGAAAGCCTAAAGAATGGTTTGCTTTTGTAAAGCCAACTAAGTCACACTGATGGGTAGTGAGGAGATTTTTTAAAAAATCCAGTGTGTGGTTATACAACAGCACACCAGATGGCCCTATGTGCCCACGATTTGAAAGGCTAAAGACCAATTCCTGGCAAGCATTTCTACATCTGAATGCTTTTTTCTTGGAGAGACCATTTACACAGGAAGTTGATGAACACAGATCAGCAAGTGGATGCTGAAAGCAATTTGGCTCTACTTACGTGATGGACACAAGCTTTAGTGGAACATGCCCGGGGCCACATTTCACTTCTTTTTTTATTTTTAAGATTTTCATCTATTTATTTATTTATTTGAGAGAGAGAGAGAGAAAGTGAGAGACAGGGTCTTAGTGGAGGGGGAGGGGCAGAGGAAGAGGGAGAAGACAATTCTCAGATGAGCAGGGAGCCAACAGGGCTCGATTCGAGGACCCCAGGATCAGAACCTGAGCTGAAGGCAGACGCCTAACAGAGAGAGCCACCCAGGCACCCCACACACCCCATCCCCACCCCCCACCCACATTTTTTTAGTTCCTATCATTGCTGCGATGATGGTCATTGCCCTCCCCCTCACACACACACAAGCAACCCAACAATTCTGTAAATCTGCTTTAACGGAAGTTGCCAGTCTTTGGGAAATTAACCTTTCTGTGTTGGTGCCAAACGCAATATGCTTATGAGACCTGAGAAGCCTCCTGGCTCCTCTGACAAATTTTTCTGGTGGAAGGTAACCCGTGAGGAAGAATATTGAATGGGATTCCCAGAGAAAACTCTCTCTGGTCAGTGTGCCCTTACATAGGCAGGTTTGTTGGGATTTCACTGATTCCTTCAAACACGAAATGAGTGAGAAAAAGTTATGTCATGTGTCTGAGAAAAAAAAAAAAGAAAGAAAGAAAAACAAAACATCCCTTGCACTCAGAAACCAATTCAGATAAGACTTCTAGACATGCAAAGAACTATGGTTTGAGCGTTTTAAGAGAAGTTTGAACCAAGATGTACAGGTATACAGAGACAAGGGTGAGTTCTGGTGGTAGGGTTTCCTATAATTATCTTTGGAACCAAACTCAGCTCATGTCACTTACAGTGACCAAGTCACTTAACTTTCTTTATTCCGTTACTAGCCCTGTTTTTATAGATGAAGAAACTGGGGCACACAGAATTTAAGTGACTTGTCCGTGGTCACTCAGTGAGCAAGAGCCAGCAGGCTCTGGCATTAGAATCCAGACAAGAAGTCTAGCCCCAAACTTGTCCTCTCTACCAATGTTCTCCTGTGTGCTATCTTTCCAGAACTGGGTGTCCTCAGTACTGGGGTGCCCAAGGGTTTTTATTCCTCCATGAGAAAATGAGAAAAAACAAAGCCAAAGAAGT
>ML102576.1:6316-32847 GCA_003697995.1 Taxidea taxus jeffersonii
GATGACAGTGGTGAGGATGGTGGAGGTGGTGATGACGGTACTGATCACGGTGATCAGGATTATGACGATGGTGGTGGTGATGGTGGTGATGGTGGTGATGAGGATGATGAGTATGAGAAGGATCGTCGTGATGATGGTGACAATAAACACTTACACGGAACCACAGATGCCAGCCCCTAGCCTAAGTACTTTGCACATATTAATCCATTTGCTTCTCATAATTGCCCTGTGGGTGAGGAAATACAATTACCTCCATCTGACAGATGAGGAAGTCCCTTGTCTGATCTTGAGAGAGACATTTCAGAAAAACTTGTTCTGGGAGTAGCAGCGGAGAGGAGTTAAAATAAAAGGTTTTGTTCTTTGGAAGCAATGAAGAGAACTGTAAAAACTTGTTTTTTGCTCATTTGGAAATGAAGGTCAGCGGGGTCTCCTTGCCTTTTATTTTCTTTCTTTCTTCCCTTTCTATGTATTTATTTTTAAATATTTGAGCCTCTGTTTCACTGACAGAATGTGAAAAATATTTGTCCCTTTTGAGGTGCTTATTCACCCTGGAAAACTGGCGGGCATCCAAAAGTCCTCCAAATGTGTGGTCAGCTATTGGTATAAACTAAAGATTCACATTCCCAAAACAGAACACAGGTATTGTTCATTTGTTGAAAACGCTTTAAACCTCATGCTGTTTACTTCATTGCTTTTTCCTTGTTTATTGGAAAAAAAAAAAAAAAGCCCGCACAAACGCAATGAAAAACAGACGGAGCAGAGGGAGTGCACTGAGGGTTTTCCAGAGATGCTCGGCATCTTCTCGTGGCCGGTAGTGACGGGAGACAGATGAAGTCTCGTGCGGTCAGCACACAACTGAAGGTCATCGGAGAAATGGGGGCTGCACGTGGGAATGCAGGAGGCCTGCTTGGAGCACCAGGCTGGGCGGCCCATGGGGATTCCCCTCAAAGCCTCACGGCCCTTCAGGAAGGCACTATGCTAGATGTCAAGGGTAAAATTGGGAGGAAAAATGGAAATCTGGGGGCCAGACGAACTTCAGTCGGGAAGGGGAATGAGTAGACACCGAGTAGGCAACTACAAGTCACGTCAGATGTCAGATGGGTTACGGCAGAAACCATTCTGTTTTATTTTCTTTTCCTGAGCACACACGAGGGATTCATACATCTTCCTGCCTCCCTCCCAGTTATGTTGGGGGCCAGTGACCAGCAGCCAATGGACTGTGGGCAGTGCCCTGTGGCACTCTGGGTCAAGGGCAGTTAAGGGCAGGAGTGAGCTCTTGACACTCCCTTCCCCTACCTGTGTCCAGAAGGGACGCCTCCACCAGCCTGGGTCCTTAAATGATGATGGGGGAAAGGGGACCCCACTGAACGTTTTTGAACATGTAAACCAAGTGAGAAGTAACCTTGACCGTGTGAAGTCCTTGGGGTTTCAGGGTTAATTTTCACTTGCCCGTCAAGCGCATGTGACTTGGGGCAAAGGGAAAGGGTGGCGGGAGGAGACGGTGGTTGGCAAAGGCATCTCTTGGGGGTGAGACGGACACTGAACCACCACGGAGCCGTTCAGGTGACAGAAGAGGAAGAGCATTCCAGGCAGAGGGAACAGCGTGGGCTAAAGCTGAAGGGAAGGAACTGCGTATCTAAGAACACGCAGAAGGGTCCAGCGAGAAGGGACCCCAGGGGCAGGTGCAACTTCCAGGCTAAGGGAGCCAGGCCTCGAAGACCACGCTACCCCCTACTACGCATTGGTGCACGTATTCAATATTATTTACTGCGGACCTACTATGTGCCCGGCACTGTTGTAGGTGGTGAGGAGATAGCAGTGAGCAAAACAGACCCCTGTCCTTGCAGAACTCCCACAGACACACTCAGGGGTGGGGGTCAGCCTGTGTTCTCTTCCGCATGTGCTGTATGTCGGCAAAATGTCCAACACACTTCAGGCAATGCATATTCTAAATAAAAGCGGGACAATATGCCCAGGGATATCCCCTGGAGGAGGTGGGATAGGACCACTCTGCCTCAAAGCCCTGGTCATCCTCCCCAGTGCCCGCGCAGGACGCCCGCTCCCAGGTGGTGCAGGCTTAACCGGGGTCCGAGAAGGACTTCCCATGGCGTGCGGGTGATACATGTGTTTTAAGAAAAAAATTTACATAACTGACAGGAATCATTATATTGTCCGGGATAAGTTGAGATAAAAGATAAAGAGAAAGGTGTCAGATCAAAGTTGATTCCAGGAAAACATTAATCAGAATCGTAACTACTCGGGGCGCCTGGGGGGCTCAGCTGGTGAAGTGTCTGCCTTCGGCTCAGGTCACCATCCCGAGGTCCTGGGATTGAGCCCCGCACTGGGCTCCCTGCTTCCCGCCCCCCCCCCCCGCGCCCCTCTCCCGGCTTATGCATGCTCTTTCTCTCTCTTTCAAATAAACAGATAAAATCTTCAAACAAAACCATAACCACAGGTGCCGCATGCAGGAAAGGTAATTATGGCACAGTCGGGAAGACAGCGCCCAACCAGCTGCAGATGGGAGGCGTCGAGTGGGAGAAGCACCGGCTTCCGGGCTCAGTGGTCGTCACCCTCCTGCCATGCAACGAGGACAAAAATTCTCTCATCACCAGGGGGCCATAAGGTATCAGTACCGCCGTCACCAGACCAGAGCCCTTTTCAAAATTCAGCCTGCAGAGTGTCCCGGGGAGACTTGCCACCCTCGGATAACAGGACAAAAATAAGAAGAGAGAAAGCCGGAAACGGAAAGGCACAGATCCATGAGCGGTGGTTCTCAGACAAGCGACGAAAGCAGGTGCAGACCTTCCCTAGCACTGGGAGGCTTGGTTGAGTGGCATCGTGGTCTGCCCCACACGTGGGGGTCCCCGGTCCCTGGGGAGGGCCCTGTGCACAGCAGGGGCCACATTTCCCTGCGGCTGCCGCAGGAACCCACCCATGCACCGTGGGCAACGCGGGACTAGGCAGCCTCCCCTCGCTCTCACCGCAGCAGCGCCCCTGGATGGCACAGATGCCATCGCCCCTCAGTGTTTATTTACGGCTTTTTCCATTGCCAGTGGAGCCGCTATCAGGCCAGACACACTCTGCTTTTTAAAATTTAGCCTGGCTTGTGACTCCCACGTTGAAATGGGATCTAAGGGGAGGGCGCATATCTGCATTGACACAGAAGTGCCAATTGTGTTTCTTTGATGACGAGATAAAAAACGGTTTTCAAAACAGGGGAGAAAGCGCATGCAAAGCAGAGGTGTGGTCCCCTGCCTGCAGAGGCTCCTGGGGAGGTGGCCACTGACCCCCGGTCTGCAGAAGATGAAGGGACGTCGTGAGCCCATGGCAAAGCCTTGCACAGCCTTCTCTCGGTGACCTATTTCCAATGCACATGGCACGCCCGCCCTCCCCGTGCCCACCTCGTTCTACTTTTCTCCCCATGCGTCCGTACACTTTGCTTTCTGTATTGTCTGCCCTCCCTCCAGCCCGAGCTCCCCTGGGGCACAGTTTTGCCCCCGCCTGTACCCCAGTGCCTGGACGAGAGAAGGCCTCAACGGGGCTGGGCTTGCCTGTTCCCGGACTCTCCACCCATGGGCTCCGATGGCCTGGCCTCTTCGTGTCTGGCTTATTTTGCTCAGACACTGTTTGCTTGTGGGTCTCTCATTCCTCCTGCTGTTTCAGTCTGCACCTGCGCTGGGCTTATCCATTCTGCCACACTGGGCATCATGGGGTCTTCCTAGACTGGGTCTCATGCCGACATGCGGGCAAAAACAGCCAGTCCTTAGGCGCTGGGATTTAGATCTCTAAACTGGCTGCTCAGACAAAGGGCTGCATCAGGACGGGGGGCGGTGGAGGTCCCGCTCCGTGGAGGCGCTGTGTTTCCTTAGCTAGAAGGGACGTCCCCAGTTTCAGAGGGCGCCCATTACCGAAAATAAAGACACGGCAAATGCGAGAGGAGCCGCGTGCTCACATCGGGACTGCTCAAGTCCAAGCCAGGGTGGCCCCTCCGGCTGGCTCAAAGTGGACTACACGCCCCACAGCACCGTTCATAGGCCACCTGCCCCCCAGCTCCCGTGGCTTCCTGCGCATCACGGCTATGGCTGGGGCCGGGCCACCTGGAGACCTGGCGGCCTATGCCCTCTGCCCTTCGCGTCTAAGGGGAAGGTGGCAGGCAGAGCAAGGAAGACGCCAGGTCTGGGCCCAGTTTGGGGAGAGCCACGGCTCCTCTCTGGAAGGACGAGCTTCTACTGAAACCCTCCCCAGGGAGAGCCTGTCCCCCCAGAGGTCACACCCGGAACCCACGCACTTGTTGGGTTGGATTTCCATTTTTAATTTGAGCCAAAATTTCAAAAAATGAGAGATTTCAGTTCCTACTTTGCCGTGCCCACCCCAGTCCCGTGTTTCACGGGGGCCGCAGCTGCCAGGGCGGAGAAGTGGCTTTTCTGCTGGTAGCAGAGGTTCAGTTCCCAGACGTGAAATTACGTTATGCACACGGCGCACGCGCTGGACCTCCAGGAGCTCAGTCCTAGGTGCTGGACAGAGGGACAGAGAGGGGGAGAACGGTTTGGGAAAGTGAGGGCCGTTCTAGCCACCGCATCACGCAGCGGTTCTCACGGAGATGAGCGCAGAGCCCAGCCCCTGGGGGGCCACCGGAGACAGCGAGGCGGCCCCTGCTCCCTCCGGCCCCTCCGCGCCGGGGTTTGCTCGGGCCCTGGCGGCTCCTGCAGAGCGTGAGTCCCCGTCGCTGCCGTGCCAGGGGCCGGGACCTGCCTGTGCTCGAGGACGCGGCCGCGGCCACGGCCCGGCTCAGGAGCCCGAGGTTCAGGGCCGCGCCGGGACCTGTGTGGGGTCAGCTGGCCCGTGAGGGTGGCTGGCTCAGGGTGGGTCCAGCCTGTCCCCGGGGACAGGTGTCGGGGATGTGGGGCTGGCCACCTCACGGAAACACCTGTGGTGACGAGAGGTTCGTCTGAACGGGGAGAGGTGGGAGGCCACAGCTTCGCTGAGCGTCGCGCTCCGAGACATCCTCCGCCTCCCAGCGGCCACTGTCGCGGCCCTGGCGAGCGCCGGCGAGCAGCCAGGTTCAGGTCACAGGCGCCCCCGGTGCAGACAGACCCGCTGGGGCTCCAAGCAGCCACACAGGTCGGCGAGGCCGGCTCACGGGGAGGCCAGACGCCTGCCCTCGGTCTTCAGCGCCTCCCCCTGCCTGCGCCCGAGACACGCACCGCCGTGTTCACGGGGCCGCGGACCTGATCCTCGCGTCCTCGCTGGGGACCGGCTCTCACGCTCGCCCGAGCCGCCGGCTTCCTCCCGCCTCCCAACAGGCGCCACGGAGACTGCTTACTCCGAGCTGAGGACGTCACAGGACAAGTCCTTGTCTCGGGGGCTCCCCGCGCCCACACCCCTGAGCCTCCACAAAGTGGGGGGCCGAGCGCCCGAGGCCCGACCCGAGGACGCGGGCTCCGAGCCTCCTCTGCCCTGCGGACGCCCCCACCCACGCGCTCGCACGTTCACGCTCACTCACACGAAGACACGCTCACTCTGGCCCCCAAGGAGACACTCGCACGCTCACGCTACACCCCCACAACATAGTACACCCCCCACACCTCACGCTACACACACACACACACACTCTCACACACAGACAACAAAGACCACGGTCTCTCCCTGCAGTGGGTTTTCCCCTCATTCCCTCCAACTTTCCCATTTATTTCCTGTCCTTGGGAAAGGGAATTTCTGAATCCTTCTGGGGTTTCTCATTAAGATCCTGACAAATGGGAGAGCGAGGAGGACTCGAAGGCCACTGCATCACCAAATAAGGGATAAAAATGTGCCCTTTCCCCTCCGACCCCCCAGCCTGGCCAGAGCGCTACCTACGCCCGAGAGGGCCGTTCCTCAGACCCGTCTCTCCCGCTCCCGACAAGCGCTGAAGGGGCCGGCGGGCCACACAGACTTCGCCGTGAAACCCAAGATGCACAGGGACTGCCCTTTAAACACAATGCGGGGCTTTCTTCGGCGGCCACCTGACCTGTCTGCGCTGCTCCTGCCTCACCCTGATTGACAGGGCCCCTGGGCCCACAGGGCGAGGCCTCCACCGGGGCTGTGGCCTTTTCTGGGGTTTAGAGGCCCCCAACAGATTATCGCGATGGTCCCGTGGGGAGCAATCTTTCAGGTTTTCCTGTCAAGGATTCCTACCTCCTTCTTCCGGCACAGAAGCGGGGCCGGTGGCGGCCGGGCCTGTCGACCCGTGTGGCCGCCGGGAAGTCGGCCCCAGAGCCAGCTCCGTCTTCCCGTCAAGCACACACACCACCGCCAGGAACGTCCCTCATTTTTCATCCCTGGGGCTGCCTGACTGCGGGACAGGGCTGTGAGCCCCGGGGGCTGTGGCCTCGGCTCCCCGATCCCAGGCTGTCCCCGCAGCTCTGTGAAACACGGGTCGTGACCCCTGCCGCGGGCGAGCTCACAATTGTGGTCTTACATCTCCCGCGGCGGCTGGCCTTCTCAGACGGGGCGGGCGGCCTCCGCGCAGCGGCCCGCGACCCCGGCGCGGCGCACAGCGGCAGGGGGGCCCCGTGGAGCCCCTGCGAAGGGGGGGACACTCACGGCCAGGCGAGGGTGAGCTCCTGCTGCCACCTTGCAGACGGGGAAACAGACGCGGTGTGCCACCAGCAGCCAGCCGCCTGCCTGGGACTCTGACTCCATCCCGCGCACCCTGTCTCAGCCCAGCAACCCCGGAGAAGCCCGTTGCTCCCAGGCGACGTCTCAGAGAGACAATGAAGAGTGCGGGCAATGCCGGCAGAAAGGCCTAGACCCCCACACCGTGCGCAGGGCCTGCAGGCCCCGCTGCCCACCACCTGCTGCGACATCCCGCTGCCCGGTCTCTGACCCCGTCTTCCGGCATACACATCTGCCTGCCACCTGCTGCAAGGGCTGCCCCTTCCTTCTGGTCGGGTCCCTGCCCAAGTGCCTTCGAGGGGCCTTCCCATCTCCCTGGGCCAAGACCATGGCGCCACGGCCATCCCCGTCTGTCTCTGTCGCTGGCCGAATCCTCAGGAGAGCAACGGCTTCTCACCAGCGCCCGGGAATAGATCTGTCCCCTCGCTCACGGAGCCCTTCCTCTCCTGGGCTGTGGGTTTACTGAAGCTAAGGGCTGGTGCAGATTCCGTCCTCAGAGGCCATCTCCAGGCCCTAGGACAGTGCCAGGCACATAATGGGAGCTCAGGAAGCACTTGACGAGCAGACAGGAGGAAGAAACCAGCACTCGCCTTAGCTTCCGGCAGGGACGGCCCCATGTGGCCTTCCTGTTCACGGTGCCGCTCCTTCCTGCCGTCAGCCCGGTGCACCCATTCCCACCCCCGAAGCCATCGTATATGACCTGCCCGACCCCCACACTCCCAGCTACGGCCCACAGGCCCCGGGGAGCCCCCGACTCGAGCTGGGCCCAAGAACAGTCGGTATTGCCTCCCCGGAAATTGGAGCTGGGATGAAGAGGGTTCACTCGCTTGATGCTGCTGGGTACACGCTGCTGAGACAAAGTTTCCCAGGGGCAGAGGGAAAGGGCTGAAGGAGGACAATCAATGAAGAAAAACACAAGACAGACAGCAAAGAGGCAGAGGGCGGTGGGGGAGACAGAGAACTCCTCGGTCCCCCGGGACCTGGCCCCAGCCCATCACAGATTCTTACGGGAGCCCCTTGTGTCGGCGAAGCTGCCACCAGCGGGCCTGTCCTCCCTGCCACCAAGAACCTAGCTCAGACGGCGGGTTCCTCTTCACCCCCTGCCCGTGCTCCCACCTCCTGCCCTGCACGAGTGTGCGAGCACACGGCCGCGAGTGTGGAAGGGGACAAGGGCGTCCGGGCCGACCGCACTGACCTCCCTGCGCTCAGGGAAACCTCACAGGCCTGCATGCTCGTCAGCATCACAGCCCATCCGCTGACCCCATGGGCCCTTTGAGCAACTCTCTCTGCCGGGCACTCAGCTTGTGCCGGGGACAGCGACGAGCAGAAGGGCAAATGCTCCACTCTTACAGGGTTTGCATTCTGTTGGGAGAGAAGGGACTTCATCAACCCAAAACACAAAAGCCAGGTATTAGTCTGTAAGTATGATGGAAGAGCCCCGGGGGCAGGAGGGGGACCGCCCTTGTAAATAGGGCTGTTTGCGCTGATGTCGCTGAAAATGTGGCATTCCCATAACAGTTCCAAGAAGTGAGGGAAGAATCCAGGTTCCAGGTGGGGACAGCAAGGGCAAAGGCCCTGGGGTCAGTGGTGCCTGCCGAGAAACAGAGCCAGCCCACCCGTGTGGGAGGTAGTGAGCAAGGGGTAGTTCTAGAAGGAAAACGAGGGACGGGGCTGCAGTGGACACACCGGGGAGGCCATTTGCCAGCTGTGTGCGTGGCTGATTCGGACCTCACCGAATTTTGGGAGTGAGAGATGAGGAGCAAAGCCTCACAAAGGTCGGGGGGATTTAAGGCCTCATAGCCACTACGTGGAGTGTTTGGGGCTCCTTCCATCCGAACCAACCCAGTGGTTTAAATAGGTGTTCAGAATCGATGACTGAATTCCATGGTGGCTGCCCCATGTTAGGTTCCCCCTGGCAGTCCCCAGCCGGCCTTGGGGTGACTGCTGACGGGAGCGTTCCGGAACCGGGAGAGGTGGAGGAGGCCCAGCCCGTGGTGAAAGGACTAAAGGCTGTGGAAGCCATCACCAACAGGGCCAACACGCGACTTCTCCGTCGGGTGTATTTTACCACAATCAGAATAAAAGCGATGCCCTGTCTCAGGCGGCCTTGTCCCCTTCACCCCGTCAGGTGGCTCATTTACAAACCAGCTTGGACCCTCATGAGGGGTTTCAGGAATCTCCCTCGAGGAGAACGTCTATGATCTCCCAGTGGGGCTTTCTCCAAGCGTCCTGCTCGGACGTCCAGGCTGACAGGGACGATTTGCCGGCTACTGGCTTCACGCTCCCAATCAGACCCCGAGGCATCAGGGAAGGGCCTCCGAGGTCACCCCAAATATGCCCGGCACCTGACGACATCCACACCCCCCTCATGGAAGCCCCAAGAACGTGAACTAGTAACAATACCTAGTTATTCGGTTACCTTTTGCAGACATTTTTGGACTGCGTTTCAGGCTGTTTTATGGGGAAATGCTATTTGGAGCGTTCCGGAATTCCCCGACTGCACGTGCAGCATCTGCAGTGTGAACACCTGGGGTTTTATGCTCACGGCTCCTCGTGCGTGCGCAGACATCAATCTGGACCTGCCCCAGCCCCCGGCGTGCTTTACCGAGGGGTGAGACGGGCCCGCCCCGCACCACCCCCACGTCCACAAGACGAGGGCGCCCGTGGGAGGTGGGCCGCACTGGGAGGCGGCTGGGCCGTGGGTCCCCCCAGCTCCAGGGAAGCCATGCCTATCCTTGTGGGTGCGGCTGTGCTCTCCCTCTCCCTATTTTTAGGGCCGACCTGTCCCAGGGGGGCACAGGTGCCCTCACGCCATCACCTTTCCTGCTACATCTGCAGCCCCCAGCCGGCTGGCAGAGCGGGGAGAGTGTTCTCAGCCCTGACAGTTTCTCGGGGGCCGCCCACAGCCTGAGGGCGAAGGGCAGGCTTGTGGCCAGGATGGCCTGGGCCGACTCCTGCTGACCTGCCCTCGTCCACCTCGTGGAACCCCGTCTGAGTCCTTAGCAAACGTCCTTCCACCGCTGAGCACCGTGTCCGGCATGGGATACGCGTTCCGCCATCTGCGCTGAGACACTTTCTGACAGGTTCGCAAACAACGAACGAGTGAAGGATGCCGCCGCGCGGTGGGTGCCGGGGGGCCGCAGAAGCAAGCCGGCCGGGGGCGGTGTGTGGCGTCCCCCCGCGTCTTCCCCAGGCGTTGGTTTACGGCCTGCAGCCTGCGGCGGAGCGCAGGGGACGCGCACAGCACGCGCATCGCCCTGCTGCCTGCGCACCATGTCCCTGTGCACGCACACTTTCTGGATCACGGGGTACGCGCGGTTTTCTGCTTCTCACGTCAACGTCCCGCCACTCACGCTTCAAGTTTCTATAGGATCTTCCACTAGTGGCTGAACAACCGTATTTTAGGGCTTCAGAGCACGATGGCCGTGTTCTTTACTCTCAGACAGGGGTCAGCAAAGGACGGCCTGGGGGCCAAATCCGCCCCGGCCTGGTTTTGTAAATCGAGTTTTATTGGCGCACCGTCAACGCTCAACGGGCTCCGCACCGCCTGTGGCTGCCTGGGCACGGCGGCGGCAGCACCGGCAAGTGTGACGGGGGCCGTGTGTCTGTGGCCCACAGACCCGAAGTCCTTCTGGTCCCGTCTTCTCAGAAGAAGCTCGCCAACCGCGGTCCTCAGACGTGTGGATATTTTCCAGGTGTTGGCCGTGAGCTACTCCCGCAGCGAACGTCTTTGTCCATTTCACTTTAAACTTTCAACGTCAAGTTTCCTTGTGTAAAATCTTAAAAGTGGAATTAGTCCACCACAGAGAGCAGACGTTTTTGCGATGCTTGGTTTTCCCTGCATTGACATTCACGCTGCATGACATTTCCTAGGCTGTCGGCATCCGGAGCCAGCTCTGGCTTCACTACGGTCAAAGGAGCCCTGAGCGTTACTGCGTGCGGCGTCACAGGTTAATACGAGAAGCACAGAAGTGATACTCGAGGGCTTCTTTAACGTCATTACTTTGACCATCTAGTGACCAGATTTATATTTTGGTCATTTATACTCTCCTAAAAGCCCAGTAATGAAGTTATGGGGAACTTTTCCTTATAAGAGATCCCCAAACACCTTGACTTGCTTGTGAAAAATCCTCTTCTAGGCAAGAAGCCTCTTCTGGGAAGAGGAGAAAAGGGGTTCATTTCCCGACAGGAAGTAAATCTCTGTGGGGACAGCAGTTTCCGTGGGAAGCACCCCTTCAGTGCTAGTTAAGCTTGTTGATTAACAAGGGGGAAGGCCAGCAGGAGCTTAGGGACCCTCTGCTTTGGAGACGTGGGATGTCCCCCAGCCTGCTGATTGTCACCTCCCAGGGAAACCTGGGAAGGACATGGCTCTAACCGGACCCCACCCAGCTTCAGGTTGCAGCCAGGGCTCCCAGGCAGGACTGCTGATCGACCGGTGGCTGACAGGACGGCTGTCCTGGGCCACTGGCTCTGGTGTGAGAGGGCTCCGGGCTGGGGCTGTGTGCCTTGCTGTCCCTGTGGCTTCTAGAGAAGATGGACACTTTCTAAGAGGCTGACAACTCCATGGCAGCCACCCAAGAGCCCCCAGGCAGAGGTGAAGCAAAATTTCATGGTATGTTTATGCTGTATCTCTGGTTGACGGGGAGGACATTGTCAGATGTCACTCAGCCCCATGTCTTCCACCCTGCCTCTACCCTGAGTGGCACAGCACTGTTTTCAGCCTGGGGGCAGGACGAAGGAATTCCCTGGGAGTTAAGCTGTAAAACAGAGGATGTACCCAAATAGACTGAATTAGCCTTGTACTCAAGGCCCACAGGGCCCTTCATGATGATCTGCCTCAGGGATTTCAACCCCAGCCACACACCAGAAACCCCGTGGGAAACTTCCAATGTTTACTGGGAGTGTCCCAGCCCCATGTGTCATGGCCGAATTGATCTGGGTGGACTCCATCACCTACATTTCTCGAGAGCTCCCACGGAGATCCAGTGTGCAGCCAGAGTCGAGAACCCTGAGAACAAGAGTCAGACAAGACAGTGGGTGTGAGCACAGACAACCGCGGCCCACACTTCAGAGGCCAGCACCTGGTGCGGGTCCTGATTCCAGCCCTTGGTGGTTGTGCGACCCGAGTGACTTGAACTTCTGCGCCCCTCAACCTGTTTTCTCATCTGTAGAGAAGTAACGACAGCTAATGGGCCAGGCTGGTGTGAAGACTAACCAGTATTTAAGACGAGACGGCTCAGGTATGAGCCGTACATCTTCCGTAAGTAATAGGGTTTCTTAATATACTACCATGACCGCTAAAGCATTGGCCTTTTAAAGGGAACCAAGCTACTGGCTTTAATGATGTTGTCAGTCCCCAACATGATTCTAGAAAGGGTCTTTTCCTGCTTATTGTCATTTCAAAGATACTTGTGTGTGGGCCCTATCTTTGATGATCTTTAGGGATAGCAAATCTTTATCTTTAGGAGTTGGTCTGGATTTTAGAATAGCCACAGTAATTTCAGAGCTGGTTCTGGTGACTCACGGATCTAACAGGCATGGCTTGGGTTCCAAGTGAAGAAATGAAACCAATTTCATAATTGGATTTTATCATTCCTGGGTGGATCTCCAAGTATCCGATTCAAGGACCCATCTAGTGTCGAGAGTGCGTACGTGGACTGGAGATGCCCACCTGCTGGCTCGTTCATTAAACACGAGTCTATGATCCTTTGCAAAAGGAGGCTCTGAGTAGATTAAGCAAGAGATACATAACCAAAGCCTACTTGATCTTACTGGGGCCCTCAGAGTAATATAAGCGCATCATGAGAAGACGAATTGACGGTCTTATGAAGCCATTGTTGTTCGGGACAGCAGCCCTCAGTTAAATAAGCAAAGCTTTAGGCTGAGACTACAGGTAGTAACTAGACCCTAGTCTTCTCCCTGACAGATAACATAAGTAGACAATCCCCACTGGAGAGGTAAGTGAGGACACAAACAAGGAGAACTGGTCATCCCAGAGCCAATGGTAATCACCAGCATCTAACAACCACTGTTCGTGAAATATTATCTTGCCTTTGTGTCTCAAGCCATTGGTTTCCTCAAGGCTAAATGAAATTAGTTGAGGAGGGCAGGGTGGGGAAGCAGCTACGAGCATAGGCCTTGGGGTCAAATGGGCCCTGCAGTCGGTGTGGCCCATCACTGTCTGGCTCTGTGGTCTGGGCCAAAGCCCTTGAGCTTCATGCTGGGACCAGGGGAGAATCCCTGGCTTCCATCCCAGAACTCCTTCCAGAGCTCTTTCACGAAATAATTGCCCTCAGTTTCTGCCTGAAATGAGGTCTCTGCCTGCACCATTTCAAACACATCTGCTTACGACGTTTGTCATAAAGGCCGAGCCACCGGGTCAGCCATCAGGCTGTCACTGCACCTGGTCATCCTCACACAGCCCGGCGTGGAGGGCAGCCCCACTTGTATCTGGGCGTGTGGGCTTTGGGGACCGTGCTATTGAGCAAAGCCTGTACAGCTGCCCCCAAGTCCGGGTGGGAGAGACGTAGCTCCATGGGCAGGACTACCAGAATATTGGAGTTGGGAGACCTGCCTGAGCCCGGCTGTGCAACCTCGGGCAGCCTCACAAACTCCCTTCATCTTTCACTATCTGGGTGTGACAGTGCCTGCCCCAACCCATGGGTACTATGCGCATCATGCCCGTTGTTCGCAGAAGCAAACTGAGGCACAGAGGGAGGGAGTGCTTGCCGGAGGCGGACTCTGGCGGGCGGTGGCAGCGACGGACTCGAACCCAAGCTCCAGAGACCCATGTTCCGAACTGCCTTTCTCTGCAAAGCTGAAGGATGATTTAAAGCTGGTTGAAAACATGCATTGTATGCACTTGGGCTTAAAAACTTTCTTGATGTGTCTGAATAAAATTAAAAGTTGTCACCGTTAATTTAGCCCATTGGACCATTATGCTGTATAATTCAGATCAGCGATTCTACGGGATCTTGTTTGAAATCGGCTCTTGCTCTTGTTACTACGACGGCTAAAAATGAGGAGGAAACCCTTCCTGCCTTGTCTCCCGGCCAAACCCCCTGACTGTCTTCTAATACCTGTAATTATGAACTGGAAAATGTGTCCCAATCTTTGTGAAACAAAGTTTCCAAGTAAGCTCTCTATCAACAAACACATTGTAGCTCTGGAGATAAACAGCTCAGCTCACCCCAAATGCCTTGTTTGGCGTTTGTTTTTTAAGAACACTGCTGAGTTCTTCGGAGCTGGGCAGTTTTGGTGGCTTTGCTCTCTCGGCTTTCCGTTTTCCCTATCCACGGGTCAGTATTTCTGGCACACGGGAAGGAATGGGGGCAGTGCGGAGGGGCAGGGAGTCTGGGGCTGTGAACGGACCACTGGAGCGGATCCTACGAGACCAGCTCCTTTAGACCCTGAGCCCAGCCTCCTGGTGAGGACCCCAGAGCTTGCTCCGCGGGAGGGTCTCCATCCTAGAGCTTTGGGTCAGAGATGTTCGAGGAAGGGGTGCCGTCCACACCCCCCAGACAGCCCTGCCTGGGGCACAGATGGTCAGGATAGCTGGTCACAACCTCTAGAGGAAAGATGTAGAATAGAAAAGAACATTCCATTTCACAACATTATAAAATGTACGGGGGAGAGATCCTTTTTAAACACAACTTAGAAATACGGAGTGACAAAATATTTTTGGTTGGTGGGGATTCTGAGACGGATTGTGGTCATGACTGAGAACTTACTCTCCGTAGACCTTTGGGGGATGGGTGTGCAAATCAGTGTGTAAAATGGGATGTCTGTCTGTGTTTCTCAGAAGGGGGTATTGTTTGAAATGGTTGAGAAGCACTTACTTGAAGGATGAGCCAAAGAATGAGCTGAAAAGAATCGAAATGGTCACTTAGCATTTATTCAAAACGTGGGAATGTCGCAGCTGGGGAGGGGGTCAGCACTGAGCACGAACCTGTCTGAACTCGGGAATTACAGTTCTGACGGAGGGGTTAGGTAAGGTCCTAGCAGGGCATACGGCTGGGGTGTTGGGCGGTGCTGGCCAAGGCCCACGGCGGCCCACGGTGGCCCACCCAGGCATGACTCTTCTCTTCGAGACGACATCTCACTGCGGAGGGCTGTCAGCAACTCCGTTCCTGAGAAAGAACTCCATGGCTGATGAGCCCTCTGTGGGTGTTACAGGGCCACTTCTTGGCAGGGCCGCCATCACCTGTGCCTTCTGCTACTGCACAAGTCTGTGCGGCGTGCCCACTGTCCTCCCCTAGGTGTTGTCTTCTTCTGCTCTGCGGCACCCTGTGCCCCCCGCCCGGCAGGAAGCATCTGTTTTCATCTTTCGCAGATTTAGAGGGAAAACGTCATGTCTTCTGGACCCTGCTGCTTGCGAGACGTTTTCTTGTCAAATGTTTTCCGTTATTTTCTCTGAGACACGTCCAGGGTCACACGGTGACTTAGGAGCTATTCCTTTCTCCCACGACGGTGAGGGTCACACACTCATTGTCCCTGAGACGGGAGGCTGGGGGTGGGCACTGTGCGTTACAAGCCACGTGGAATTTGGGCCCAATGTTGCTAAATGTATTGATTTTTTTTAATGTGAAGGGTTTTTTTTTGTTGTTTGTTTTTTGTTTTTGTTTTGTTTTTTATAATGGAAAAGCCCCTCATCTCTAAAACCCTGAACTTCCCAGAATGTGTAAGCTCGGGTAAATCCTATCAGACAGACTTGAGCAGAGGGGAAAGCTACAAAGTCTGCAATCTTCCAAAATGCTGGTGAGATTAAAGGCAAGGACCGGCTGGGAACGTTCCAGATTCACGGGGCCCAGTGAGGCACGGTGATGGTGATGATGCTGAGTCCAGGTTGAAGCCTGAGTCGGAGGCTGGCAGTTGCCGTAAAGCACTGTCCTGGGACACACAGGGACACAACCATGGCATCGTGGTCATACGGAAGAATGTCCTTGTTCCTAGGGGACAATGCTGACATCTTCGGGGGCAAGAAGGAACACATCCCACATTCAAAGAGTTCAGCAAAAGTAAAGCAGTAAGCAATGACCGTGAAATGAGCATGAGAAAGAAAAGGAACAAAAGCACAGACTCAGCTAAATGTTGACCGAGGTGAATACAGGCAGCCAAAATGTGGGGGTCCACTGTAACATCTGGGGCTTTTTCTATGGGTGGACCCCAATTCTTTTCAAAATAAAAACTTCAGCAGAAACAAAGAGGGCGGTGGTGGGAACCAAGCTCTGCTCTTCTCCACAAGCCCCCACATGGAGGTGCCTGGAAGGGGCTCAGGTGGTCGGACCACAGAGTGGCCAAGGTGCCAGGGGCACATGGAGAAGAACAGGGCAGGCAGCTCCTGGCCTCATGGGGTTTACGTTCCAAACCACCGAGCACAGGCGCACGTCGCCCTCCACGCGATGATACCCCGTCACCGGTACGGAGAAAGCGAAGCGACGGCAGGGCAGTGGGGTGACAGGGGTGACAGGAGCTGTCCTGCAGCTGTCCTGGCCACGGAGCGGGTAGAAGACAAGAAGCAGCCCAACCACTGCAGGCCTTGGAAAGAGCCTTCCAGGCAGTGGGATCGACGATGGGCATGGGAGGCAGTCGGCAGCAGCCGGGGTGACGGGGCAGGAAGAGAGGCGCATGTGGCCAGCCAGGTGGATGGAATGAGGCTTGGGGGCTGTGTGGGTTTTATTCTAACGGTAACTGGAGGCCACTAGAGTAGATGGTGTGCGTTTGACCCCGACCCCCGTTCCTTCTGTGCTGTGTCTGGAGGCCTGTGCCCGAGGATGAGAGCAAGAACAGACCTGGTATCCCGCTCACTGTGCGCCAGGCCAGGCCACGAACACGCTACGGCTCTCAGCAGTTTGCTGCCCGCACCAGCCAGTGAGGACGGCCAGGCGACCTCCCCACTTACAGATGAGCAGAGCAACATGTGCCCTTGCAGAGAAGAGCTCTGCACTGGGTAGAACTGCGTCCCCTGAAAAGACGTGTTCAAGCTCTAACCCACATACCCGTGGACGTGGTGTCCCCATGGACAAGGTGTCCCCGTGGACGTGGCATCCCCATGGACGAGGTGTCCCCATGGACGTGGTGTCCCCATGGATGGGGCACCCTGTGGGCAAGATGTCCACATGGACGTGGTGTCCTCATGGACATGGTGTCCCCGTGGACGAGGCCTTATTCAGAAACGGGCTTTGCAGTCACCATCAAGTGACGATGAGGCCATGGGGGTCCCGAAGCCAATGCCTAGTGCCGAGAAGAAGAGTGAAATGCGGGCGCAGACATACGCAGAGAGAAGACACGCATGTGAAGAGGGAGGCAGACACGGGCGGGACGTGGCCATAAGCCAGGGGCTGATGGCAGCACCACAAGGCAGGAAAGAGGCAGGAAGGAGCCTCCCCCAGGGCGCAGGGGGAGCACAGCTTTGCCGATGCCCTGACCTCAGACTTCCAGCCTCTGGAACCGGGAGAGAGTAAGGGAGGGTGGTTTGAAGCCCGGCTTCTAGAGCACGGTGTGGGCAGCTCTGAAAGCCTCGCGGGAGCTCGCCAGGCTCTGCACCTGCCAGCAGTGGCATCTACTCTACAAGACACTGAGGGCACCGAGGGGCTCCCGTGCCTTGTTCTGGGGACAGCTGTGCGTTGTGCACGAGGCCGTCCTACAACTCACTATCCTTGTCCCCGAGAACCATGTCAGGTGGAAGTCTTCTGGACCCCACCAGCCGCAGGAGGGAGAAACGGAAGTCGGCCAGCCAGCAGGCCCCCTCCCCAGTCCCTTTGAAGGCATAATTAAAGAAATTATAAGCCGGGGCCACATGGGGATTCTCCCATCCATGGAACGGCTGCTGGACCTGTTCTGATGGACAGCTGGCCACGGAAGGGGCAGACGCTCCACGGGGCCCCTGTCTGCAGGTGGGATGGGGGGCTGTGCCAGGGGGCCGTGCCGGGGCCTCCCGGGGTACGGTGAGCCGCCGCCCTGCTCAGATACCTGTCAAATCAGTGCGTGCAGCTGTCCAAACCGTGGTCCTGAAACCCGATGACCGGGGCTCGGAGAGGTCAGGGACAACGCACACGGGAGAAGCCGCTTTCTAATGAAAACATGTGCAGGGGAAACAAAGGAGACTTTCTCTCGGAAACTGGCCTGCCTCTGCCCCTTCCCTGGGAGGAAGGAGAGAGAAAAGCAAGCAAGCAGGGAGGTTCTGGCTGTCGGACGGGCCGCAGGGGAGCCCGCCAACCCTCCGTCGAGGACACAGTCCCGTTCCCCAGCTAGAGGACACGCCCCGCCTGCCTGCAGTTTCAGGATGTCTGGCTCCTAACCAGAGAAGACCGTCTCCGTAAACAAACCTGTCAGCGTTACCGTGAGCTTCTCAGGGGGCATTTTCCTCCCCGTGGACAGCCACTCCCGGGGGATGCTGAACTTCGCAAGTTTTCATGTGGGAGTAAACAAGCCCCTTTGATTTCTGTCACGAGGGGCACTGGGAATGGACACTCTGGCCCGGCATCTCGGTCGGAGACGGCCTGCTTTCTGTACAACGGTAGTGACTGTTTACACAAAGGAGCGGTAGTTCGGCTTTCAAGTCTCAGCCAGAAATTACACATGAGCCGTTGTGACGGCACCGATGAGTCCCAGATGTGGCAGGTAGAAGGGTGGGGGATCCTCCGGCCACCCTAGCTCGGAGGACCGTGGACACAGCCACCGTGCAAACAGTAGGCACTCTGGAAATACATGCCCGGGCAGCGGGGCTGGTGAGCGCGCAATTTGAACTCAGACCAGTGCACACACTGTGTCCCAGGAGGACGGTCTGGAGGCACATTTCAGTGGGCGGCTGGGGGCGGAGGGGCAGGGATGGGTCATGGGGGTCTCGCCGCCGTGGAGTGATGGGAGCCACAGGCTCCTGGCTCCAGCAGCAGACTAGATCCATGAGCGGCTGAGGTCCCGCAGCGGTCACGGGTGCAGAGGACACATCCCCCGCCTGCTCAGTCAGATGCGCACATGGGAAGTTAGCAGGGATTGTAATAGGAGGACAAGGTGTTGCTGTTCCGGCAGAAGCACAGGACACAGCTCTTCCCAAAGACCAGCTTCAGGGCACAATGTGGTTGCAACAGCGGCTGACATTGTCATCACGTCCCAGTGGCAGGCTGAGCACTAATGCTTCCCGTCCATGCCTGTGGTTCGTTCTCCCGCGTCGCAGTAACAGACCCCGCGGTCAGTCCCCTGCTGGCTGAGGCTCTGAGAGGGTAACGGGCAGAAGTCCCAGGGATGGGAAGCAGAGGGACAGAGACTGGGACTGGCTGGCCCTGACTCCTGGGTGTGCTTGTCCTCTGAGCTAGAACACACTGGTCTCTCCACAGCCCTTCCTGCCTGCGATGACCAGTTGGCTTGGTCACCAGACGTCTCTCTACTTCTTCCACGAAGCTGTGTGACAGCGCGCGGCCGTAGCTCCCGTGTGTCAGGCCCCGCAGGTGTTCTCGCACGGAGGATGCGTCCGGGCACTGGGCGTAAATCAGTGATTAAAAAAAGGATAAACTTCGGAAGCCCCCGGGAGGCTCAGTCAGCTGAGCATCTGACTCTTGACTTTGGCTCAGGTCCTGGTCTCAGAGTCGTGAGACTGAGACCGGCTTTGGGTTCCGCGCTGAGTGTAGGGCCTGCTCCAGATTCCCTCTCCCTCTCCCCCCTGACTGTGCGCACGCTCTCTAAAAGTAGAGGGAGGGAGGGAGAGACGAAATCCCGGCTCTCCTGGAGCTCATACTCCAGCGGGGAGAGCTAGAAACCATGGTGAAGATGTCCTTCCTCCCACGGGTGACAGAAAAGCGGACGGGTGCGGGCACTGCGGGCGCCGGGAGAGGGCACTCAGGCGGACGCACCATGGGCCGGCCCTTCGTTTGAGGCTGGGGGCTCAAATGGGAGAAATGGGAGGCTCCTGCAGACGAGACGCTCCAGGGTCACCCAGGGGACACCCAGCACAGGAACCAGAGTCAGCACATACGGGCAATGCCATGCTGCGGGCAGGAATGGGTGATGCGGGACAAGAAGTGCCTACGTGTGTTCCGAGCGGCACGCATGCCCGTGTGTTACAGCCGCCACGGCCCCAGGGCTCGCTCCGGGCCAGCCCTGACTGCTCATGCTTCGGCTCCCTGGATCCTCAGAACTCCTCCAGGGGGAGGAAACGGAGGCTCACGGACGTCAAGCTACCCGCCTCGGGGCCCACGGTCCGCACGTGGAACCTGGCTCGTGCCCAGCGTCCTGATCTGCAACCTCTCTGAAGGAACACACACCTCTCCTCCGCCTGCTGCAGGGCGAACGCCACTTCTTGCATCGCTCAGACGCCCAGCGTGTGTGGAGTGAACGACCGCACTTTGGAGTTGCATGTTCTGAGCTTTGCTTCCCGTGCGTGTCTGCTCCCCGGCCCCCTCCCCAGCGCCCAACACGTGGAGGACAGAGAGACATTCAGAGGTGCGCACCCAGCTCCCATTCCGGCTCAGGCCCAAGCAGCCTGCCTCCCCGCCTCTTCCTGCTTCTGGACACAAGCATGCTTGGAGGACAGCGGGTTCTGGAGGCCTCCTCCTTCCCACTCAAGTTATGCCCCCCCTGGGATGGAAGAGTGTTGGATCCCTTGCATGCCCAGCCTCTTGGCCTGGCGCAAGCTCCAGCATGGCCAACCCCAGGCCAGGTGGCCTCCATGCAGCCGCGCATGCCGCAGGACGCTGTCCAAACTCAAATCCAAGTAGTGGCCGCTTCCACGTCTGTCCCGAACGAAAGGCATGGAAAGGTGTGATGGCTCATCAAAGGCTCCAGGCCGGGCTGTGTGTCTGAGGCTCAGACCAGCCCCGGAGCGAGCTGGGGAGGAACCCACCCAAGGTGCGTGGTGGGCCCCGACACGTTCTCCTGAGCAGGCGGGCCATGGTTGCAGGCTGAGCCAGGCTCTGAGCCCAGGGTGTCAGAGGGTTATCTGAAGTCTTCCCAAACCTCTAGCGTCGGAAAAACTGCCCTTGAAGGCTGCCATCCCCCAGCTCTCCAGTGAGACTTTTGGAGCCTCTGCCCTCCATCCTGGCCAGAACCACCAGGGCCAGCTTCCTCGCTTCCGCACCCCTGCCTTCTCCGCTCTGCGCAGAGCCCCACTGACTTCAAAGGGAAGGACAGAGAGGAGACAGGAGGAGGCGGGGGCTGGCCGGCAGCAGCGGGTGTGCCTGTGTGAGCTCCGCACTTGCAGGCCCGACCCCGACAACAGGGCCACAGTGGGGGCTGACACGGGGAAAAGAGAAGCTGGAGGGGAGGCCCCTCAGAGAGAGGGGTCAGGCTTGGCCGCCTCGCAGGAAGGTGCAGTTCCGAAAGGGCCCGGAAGGCCCGGGTGGGGGCCGTCCTTCACGCAGGAAGAACGTGTGAGGGCCCCCGTTCCCTGACGCCTGCCCGGCCGCCGCGGGCCAACGAGGCCGAGCAAACGCCACTCGCCGTGAGAGTCAGCGGAAACTGAGGGGGAGGGCGCCAGCACAACCACAGCCGTGAGTGCCCGTCTCGGGGGCCGGCAGCCGGCATGTGCGGGAGCAAGTGCGGGCAGAGCAGGCTGCGCTCGCAGAACCCGGGGTCCCGGGGAGCGTGTGCCCAAGCCACAGGGCCAGAAAACGGCAAGACCAGGACGGGAGGGAGCGTCTCCTCCTCCGCTTGTCCCCAGGGGGAGAGCTGGCTGGGGGAGCCAACGCTCATCCATTCTTACTCTCGGTAAATATCACTGAAGGCCTGGGCCCTCGGGCAAGCTTGCGAGCAGCCCTGAGAGAGGGAGGAGGCAGACCAGTAAACCAGCCGCTACAACAGAGGGACGGCGATCACTTAGGATCCTGGATACGCGGTCGAGGTACCCACCGTGGTGGCGGGCGCGGGGGAGGCTCGTTGTAAAAGGGGCCCGGGGGGATGCTAATGTGCAGCCCACGGGGTGCCCCCTGGTCCTCCGACATCTCATTCCCACGATGGAAATGACCAAGGGACGGGACCCTGGTAAGCGCCGTGCCCACAAACTCACACGACAGCCGCTCACTGCCTTGGAACCGGGGCCCCCTCTTCTGATCCTGATCGCCACACCACATCCCCCACTTCTGATGTCCAGAACCTGAACCATTTCTCCTGGTACCCAGTGCTACCGAAGCCACCAACGCAGTCCCGGCCGTCCTCTCGTCACCCTGCCTCGGGGCCCGGCCACACTGACGTCCCCAGGCGGGTCCAGCAGTGGGTCCGGCAGTGGGTCAGGTGGACCTCGGCAGCTCCCTCCTGCACCCACGCATACTGACTGAGCACCGACTCCACATTGTGGGGTGACTCTGCTCCAAATAAGAGAGCTGAGATCTCCTAACATGGATCCAAGCCAACGGGGTTCCCAAAGGAAACCGGATGAGACTCTTGAGCCAAGCGTCCCGACACCCCGAGCCTTGTGCACCTGCCTTGCCCCTTCAGCCTGCCCTTCTGACCGCTCCACCAATCTGGTAGCATCAACAACATCCCTCTTCCGCCTGGAAACCTCCAGCGTCCTCGATGACTTCTGCCTCAGCCCCGCATTTCTGAACCAACGGTGCCCACACCCGCGCTCAGTCCCCAGGCAGCTTCCTTTTCAACTCCCACAACCTAAACACCTCACAGCTCTCCTCGAGCGTCCTCGCCCGTCGGCAGGCCATCCTACGGCCCCTGTCAGGGAGAAGGGGGCTCAGTGGGCATTCAGCTGCTCCCGGGATAACCTCTCCCCACACACATGCGTCTTTTCTTCCTCTTTCTCTCCTCCTCTCTCCCGCACGGCTCTGACATTCTCAGCACAGGTCATTCTCTGCAGGTGGCGACCCTGCAGACTCTCCTGACCCCTCGGCACTGGGCTCATGGGGGTCTTCAGGGCGGAGGCAAGCAGGCTGTCCCGAGCGCAAGGCTGGCTTTGGGTGGGCAGGGGCTCTTCTCCATCCACGGCATGTAACTCGGGGAGCTACACGGGGTTTGTGTGCCCGCCCAGCGCACCCAGTCTCTGGGGCAGAATTAGGATCCTGCGTCCCCGGGGACTCGTAGTGACTGAAGCCAGTCACCAGGCTGCACGTCCTGTACATCTGGGATCCTATTCCAACACGAACTCTTCCAAGGTCAGTACCATTGGGCAGATAAGGAAACTGGGAGCCAGAGAGGTGAAAAGCTTGCCTGAGGTCACCCAGGCCGAAAGAGGGGCCTGAAGTTGAAACCCCAGTGAGAACATTCTAGAACCCGTGCTCCCCACCACCCAGGTCCTCTCCACACTGAATGCTCTATCCCTTCCTGAGGCCGTGGGGACACATCCAGACTTTGTGGCATCTTAACACCGGCCATGTCACCTGGACAAGGGAAAAGGATCTCCAAGGGCTCCCGATTCACATGGACGGACCATCCCAACCCTCCTGCTTTGTAAACTGGGGCCCAGAAACATTTGGTGGCTTGTTCTGCGTCCTAGGCAGGTGTCACCAGACCAGAACCCCTCAAGTTCATTTTCCTTCCAACATCTTCCACGGGTGTGATCTCCCCCACCCTGGGAGGGAGGCGAGGCATGGAAGACTCCACACTGCATGGCGGAGAGAGGAGCCGAGCCCGTCAAGGGCCCTTGAGGTCACTCCTGCCTCGAACGCACTCGGATGAGGAGGCCAGACGTCAGGGGCGCTCTTAATCCCCACGTGACGTCCACGGTGGGGGCCAGACCACCAGCCAGGTGGCTTCTAGCCGGGAGCTCCTTCCACACCTCTCGTACCCTCTTCTCTCCTATTGGGGTTCTAAGGACCAGAATGAGAGACCCCAAAACTGTCTCCAGAGTCCATCGTGGACAGCAGCAGGCCATGGGGCTTACAGACGCAGCGAGCTGGTGCGGGACGACAGGGCAGGCGGGCCCTGCCCTGGGGACAGTCCTCCCCACATCAGCCAACCGCTGCCACAGGGAACGTCCAGCTGTGGGTGCGTCTTCCGATTTATGAAGAAAAGCAGGAGCTCTGGGTTTTTGGATAAAATATCCTATTTTTAAGTGTTACAAACAATATGTAAAAACTTAAAAACATCTCAAAATCTCTCAGGTACGGATGTCACGGCGCCCCATGAGGCCGGCTCTGCCCTGACCGTGAGCAGAAGCAGCCTCTGGCAGAAGGGACACCTGGCATCAACGGTCTGAAATGCGGCATGCCGGCATGACCTGCCACCCGCTTCCGTGTCTGCGGTCGGCGGCGCAATCCGCAGCTGGACTTCAAAGTGCGAGGACGAGAGCAGGCGGAGGCCTGCACAGTGTCCCCGCTTTCATCCTGTCATTAACCAGGCTTGGTTTACACGAGCGTCAAGTGCTGATAAGGGCGCCTGAGGGCCGTCAGTGTAACTGCGGCGTCGAGTAGAGAATTTATTGGACAGCCAAGTCCAGCCCATTAGTCACGAACTATTGCAAGACTTTTCAGATATTGTTTTCAAGCCGTCCTTTGAACCGGGCGGACTTGAACTTCACGCAGGTGGGACCAGGGAGGACGGGAGCTGAAGCCCGTCCGGCAGCCAGAGCAACGACCGCCATCCCGACGTCAGCACAGTTGAGGCACAGCGCATGGGGGGTCGGGAGAGCAGCCTGGGCACAGCGCCCACGGGCTTAAATCGCCGCCTACACTTCCCCCGGGCTGTTTCGCAGGGGCTGGAAGAGGGATCAACGCGAGGGACCTAAGGTCTCAGGGACGACTTGGGTTTTATGCATGAGCATTACTCCGTCGGCTCCTGCTAAACGCCGGTTCTGATCCATGAGCCTTGAGAGCCTGCCAGGGACCGCGCAACGGACCCTGAGACAGAGACTGGAGCCCACGGACTCCTCTCTGACCGCGGTGAAAAGCACAGTCCCAGAACCACATCCAGGAGCGGACAGAGCGACGGCACCTCCCACGGGCTCGTCTGCCGGCGACCCTCCCCTGGAGCTGTGCTCGGCCCCTGCTGCTCCCCGTTTCACTCAGTCCATGTTCCGGGGAGTATTCACGGTCTGTTGTTGGTACTCAGTCCGTGTGACTGCCCGGCGTGCAATGCTCAGTTGGGACGACTCCACCCAGCCCGACGCCCTCTGGGCCGGAGCCCACCGAGGCCGTGAGCGGGAATGTCGACGTCCCCCTGCTCCCAGCCCCCACTGACTTGAGCACCTTCCCTGTGTCAGCTTCCTTCGCTCCGACGGCAAAAGCATCAAAATAATCGGAGATACAAACAAGGATGCTCACGCTTTGTAAACCAGGAAACTGGAAGTAGCCTAAAGGTCAAGACAAGGCACTGATCGGGTCACTGAACACATTACCACCGGATGGAGCAGACGCTACCGTCAGAAGCCGAAGGCCTGCCTGCGAACGACGGGGAGGCAAGGGTGCAAAATGCCACAGAGAGCAAAACATTGATTTTGTAAAAGGAAAAAATATACACATATATTTCACAGAGGAACTCTCGAGGAAACGGTGTCCACACCTTAACAGGTCCGTCGCCAGGTACGGAGTCGCGGTGTTTTCTCTTCTGATGTGTCCTTCGGTGGTGCTATCGATGCAGGGCTCTAACGTCCAAATTTCTGGGTTCAGTTCCCAGGTCTGCCGGTAGTAAGGTTCTGAGCCCACGGGTGCCTCAGTTTCCCCTTTGTAAAAGCAGAAGGGACACTACACCTCCCTCCTAGGGCTAGCGGTGGGTCTGGTGAGGTGCTGCGGCAGAACGGAGGGGTCCTGGGGCTTTGGGGGAGACGGCCACAGGGACCCAGCACGAGGAGAAACTGGCCTGGCTGTGACACGGCTCCCCATCTGCTCAGGTGTACACGTGTGCACACGCGGGTGTGCACACACACACACAGACACACACTACCCTCCACTGCAAACCTGACTGGATTTCTGATCCCATCTGAGAGCTCCTAGGCCATAGAAGGACCTTTGCTGCCCTCTGTGTTCGCTGTCTGTCCCCCCGCACCCCGCCACGGAGGGAACAGGTGGGCGGAGGATCCACGGGTGAGGATCCTTCTCTGTGAGCCCAGAGGCCCCCGGCACTCAGCGTCCACTCGCTGTGGAAGTCCCCAGCTCGGGGCCTCCATGGGGCAGCATCTGTGGACACAGAGGGGCAGGGCTGGCCGCAGGTGAGACCGGGGAGGGCGCCCCGGTGCCGAGTTTCATTCGATGAAGTCCCCCGTTGTGTCCCACGCCATCACACTATACCTACTTTATTGAAAAGGAAAAAACCAAACAGAACGGCCCGCTTGATCCCGCTCTGCACAGGCACGCACACCGTTTGGGATTTTCTATATGACAGCACCTGTTAATTGCCTGGTTAGGTATGACCCATTAAACACTGACCGCCCATTTCCTGTACACGTCTGGCGAGGCCGGCAGGAAGTTCAGAACAAATCAAGCAGCAGCTGCACTCTGTCGTGCTTTCATGGCCCCGCCGTGATTCCGCGCGGCCGGCGTTGTAACTAGGAGGGGCGGGCCTGCTAGCGACAGGCGGGTTCCATCCAGGAAGCCCCCGCCTCCCTGTCCTGCTGCCAACCCGGCCGGCCGGCCGTAGAGTTAACTCGGCCAGCACGCACCCCCGCCTCCCCCAGCCCGTCCCTCGGAGCGGAGGCGGGCTCACATCCACACCCCGCTCACCCCTCCCCACCGTTCCCACACCGTTTCACATGTGGTCCGAGAGGGGCACTTCCTGCCGGTATAAAAAGCAAAACCAAGACCCCAGCAAAAACAGGCCGCGCAGAACACCCAAGTTGACGGTGAGAGAGGCTAATCCACTCCATATGACAAACAGCAGTGGCCCCGGGCAGGCCCAGGCCCGAGGAGGGCTCCCAGCCGGCCCCCGCCCCCACCGCCTGCCCAAGCGGGCCCTTCAGGACAGGAGAGAAGCGCTCTCCGGAGCACACCCCCAGCTTTAAGCTGATG
>ML102576.1:33247-56469 GCA_003697995.1 Taxidea taxus jeffersonii
CGTCGGGTGTAAGAGCCTACCATGCATTGTTCTTTCTTCGCTTTGAAAATAAACTCTAGGAAGCATTAACGCAAATACAACATCAACACGCTCGTTCCTACGCTTTCGCATCTCCCGGGTGTGCGCCGTCTGTCTCTGAAGACCGCGGCTTAGCCTGATGTGAGAACCAGATGCGCCTGGCAACGGGAGGGAAGCTTTGCAGGTCTCACCGGGCGAGGAGACAGCTGTCCAGGGGATCTGGGGGCCCCACAACACGACACCCGCAACTGCTTCCACCGCTCCCGACCGACCCTGAAGCCGGCAAGCGCTGCTCTCTCCGCCGCTCTGCGGACAAATGACAGATATTGCCTCGGTCATCAAGGGAGCCCAGAGAGCTCGGCTCAAAAGAACACATACTGTGGTAACCACACTTCGGTCGACATTTCTAAATTCCTGTGGCTCCCGTCAGATGCTGGCTCCCTGGTGGAGTGCCTCACTCACTCGGGCCCCCCTGCCAGCCAGTGGGACCACCCCTTTCCACAGCTGCTCCCCAAGGAAACCGGGCCTGAACGTGCTTATCAGTCGCCATGTCCAAAATAGGAGGCTTCTATTTCCTGTTTCCTACTTCCCGCTTCCTACTCCCCAGTCCCATAAACCCGTCTCCTTGAGAGGCGCTAAAAATGGAAAGGACAAGATGAAAGAATGAGCTGGAAGATTTATTCCAGCCGGTAAAAGTCCCCTCAGTGGCCCAGAGACTAAACTGTCAGCTCTAACTTTAATTGAACCTTTTACTGCATGGTTCATCTGAATTTTGTCTAGAATTCCATTAAAACCTACTAGGCCAACTGTTTGTGGTCTGGTTGTTCTGGAGGACTTGACAAATTGGTATAGTAAATTTTGGGTGTCTTAAGTACTAAATTAGGTCATTTGTTTAATGAGCCAATCCACTGCCCAGAGTTTGACCCCAACCCACTAGGGTGAGTTCACATCGAGTTCCAAGGCAGGGCCCTCATTTGTCTTATGCTCCTAGAGAAACTGCTCTAGTTAGAGCTGGTCGTGGAGTTCCAACCTTAACATCATTCTGCCAGTGGCGATTCGCAAAGTAAATTCCTTTCTTCCTTTTCCTTTCTATCCTCCTCTTCCAGTGTTGTCACTGCCGTCACCACCGCCACCATCATCGACCTCACCATCCCGTCCTCACCACCACCATCATCCTCATCGCCATCAGCATCGCCATGACCAGCTTCACCATCGTCATGACCATCCTCCTCCTCATCATCCCCACCACCACCTCCACCACCATCACCATCATCACCACCACCACCATCACCACCTCCATCACCATCACCACCATTTCCACCATCACCACCACCACCATCAGCACCTCCATCACCATCATCCTCACCACCACCACCATCACCACCTCCATCACCATCCTCCTCATCAGCATCACCACCACCACCATCACCAACACCAGCATCACCCAGTCCCACAGGGAGCACATACTATGTGCCAGCATACAAGGGCTCAGTGCTCTACACGAGTGCCCTACCCGACACTCACAATGAAGTAATGCCAACATTAGTCTTGTTTTCCAGATGAGAAAATAAATCTTAAAAATGTTTATTTTCCCAAGAGCGCATTCATTCACACTCACATATTCATTCATTAACTTTCAATAAATATTTATTAAGCATCTACTAGGCACCGGGCAGTGGGGATCCAGAGCTGATTAAACCATAGTAATCACTTCCACGGGCTTTACCATTCCGTTGAAGAGTCATGAATATTAATAAATGTAATGTAATTCTGTAATTCTGTAATGTAATTACCATAATTCGGTAGACCAAAGTACACCTGGGGCACAAAGGAATAAGTAACCAACTTTGTCTCTAAAACATTCCCTGAATTATGTATATGAATTCCAGCCTTTTCAACAATATCCATTCACTAACATAACATCCACCCAGAAGTTCGTGTGTGTGAACTTTACCTTCTGACAATGGAAACTCCCTTAGCTGGTTCTTCTGTGTATGTGCAGCACAGAGGGCTGACATTCACAGCTGTGACTCAGAAGAATGACTGCATTTCCTAGCCGCATGTGAACCAGCCACCACTCCTCTCTGGGAAAGACTGTATGGCTGAGACAGAAAGCCACGAGTGCCAGGAGGGCACGGGCCATATCATTGTCCTTCATGACCCACAGCACTAGACACAGAACATGGGACACCCCAGGTTCTCAAGAGCTGCTGGTTGACTTAATCAACTTCGATTGGACTGGGTATTTTTGAATGTAAGTCCTCTCTATACACGCTATGTGGGAAGTCAATTATCCAGGGTGGGGCCACTTTTTTCCAGCCCGCGTAGGATGACAAGAGCTTGGTGCGGACTCACCAGTCACGACCGTCTTGACTCAAGAATTAATCTTCGGTTTAGTATGCTCAGAACCATAATTCAGCAAGAAAGAGAATAAAAGCATTCTTTTCTTCTTATTACCTTCTGAAATATCCCCCATGCTTGGGAGCATTTAGTTTCCTCTCTGACATGCTCTGCACATTTAAGGACTGACCATTCCAAGGCTGGCAAGTAGTCAGTCCACAACACATCCTTCTCACCAGTGATAACTGGTTTCGTTATTTTACAAGGGGCTCCTGAGTTATGGAGCTGGGAGGAGGGACTTCTGGGGGGGCAGTAGCCTAGTCCCCTTCTGACGGCTCTTGCTGCACACTCACATGACCACGGCCACATGAGTGTCCACGGGACGGGTCCCGAGTCTACGTGCACCAGCTCCCACCCGTAACAGGCGGATGTTCACTTCTCTGCCCTTTGTCTCCATATGCACCGACTAGGGGATCGAGTGTTAGGAAAGACGAGAACCACTGGACGATCGCCTCACGTACCCAGACTACGGACGGTGACATTGCCAGTGACACTGTCCATTAAGCTTTCTCTGTTTGGTGCAAATACACAAGACCTCAAATCAGACACACACAAATGGGGGAAGGCGGGATTTGCGCATGTGTACTCGCATTGATGTGAACCCTGGAAATGATACATGAAGGTAGAGATGCCCTCATGAGCCAACAGAGTCTCCTTGAGACTAACTGATGTCTCCACGTCGCCTTCCTGCCCCATCCCAGGCTCTACTGATGTGTCCCTTCTCTGAACTCCCTGGAGTGTGCCAGTCGCCCTCCCTAGGCTGCAGGTCCGTGGGGGGTGGGGCCCGTGCTCTCCTCCCCATTTTAACTGACATCATAAACACCCAGGGAAGTGCACAAGCAGGTAGCGTACAGCCCAAGTATGCCCCGGTGCTGCCACCGCCCAGACCAAGCATGGAGTATCTCCAGCCCCCAGACGGCTCTCCGCGCCTCTTCCGGTCAACGTTTCCCACGGGTGCCCATTGCCTGACCCCCGAGCACGGGTTAGTGCTGCCCACTTGCCAGCTCCGTAGGAAGGGAATCCCGCGGTGCGTGTGCTCTGGGGATCTTGCTCCCTTCACCGCTCAGCAGCTTGCGCGACTCGCTGGCGCTCGCGCTGCGGCGTTAACGGAGTCCGTGGCGGGAGAGCGCCTCGCCCCATGGACCCACGCGGTGACTGGCGCGCGCCTGGGAGCCGCTGGTTTGGGGTCACTGTGCAGACCCACCCCCGCCCTCACGCGTCTTTGGAGGAGGTAGGTCCCCTCTCTCGGGGACCTGCGGCGGGTCATGGGCTAGGCGGGCACTCAGCCTGAGGACATCAGCCACGGCACTTTCCAAAGTGTATAGTGATCGCGCTGTGCATATGCTGAGCCCCGCACGGTAAAGCCAGCGTCCTCTTTCTCTTTAATGGATCTTTAATGCCCGTTGGTCCACCTTCGCCGAGCATTCCCAGTGAAACCATCCTCCGCCTGCCAGTTGCCCCGGAAGTGAGCAGGGCCAGTGGCTGAAAGCGCTGGCCTGATCGTGTGGTTTCCTTCACGGCTGTGTGATATTCCTTTATCAGACGCTTCCCTTCTCCAGACGCTTCCTCCGTAAAATGACAGCAGCGATCCCGTTGTCTGTCCTACCCAGCCAGTGGCATTCTTTCAAGGATCAAGTGAGGAAGTGCCCATTCAGCGTCCGCTCCGTGGTAAATGCCGACTACAAGGCAGCGACGATTGCCGTCGTCGATGTAAGACGCCAGAGAGGAAGGTGCTGGGCAGTGTGACGGCTCCCCCACGTGTGGGTGTGGGTACCCCATCACTGGGGACTGTCCTCCAGAATTCTTGGTGGTGGGTTTCGCTGAGATTCTCGTGGTTGCCAACAGCTTGCTTCTTCTTATCCAGCTGTGGGGATGACACCGTTTGCCCCTCTGCCCCGGGCAGGAGCGCTGGTGAGGACTTCACTCCCGGGACCTCCGGGGTCCTTGCAAAGCCGGAGAGAACCGGAGGAGAGCGATGAGGGGCCCACCTCCCCCACACCACGAGCTCACTCTCTCTCCGGATTCGAAGGGCTGGGTTGCATGCTACATAGCAGGACATCCTCCTTCTGGCCCTTCCCTGTGCTTTTCGGTTTCAGCAGGGGAACCCCCTCTGCTGCCCTTCTTCCCGCCCGCCAGGACTACAGCAGCGCCCTCCACACTCACCTCTGCCCTGGTGCCCTCTGCCATGCAGCCTGTCAGGTTTCGATTAGGCCAGGGAAACACCACGGGAAATGAGTCAAGGAAAGGAAGGCTGTGATTTTTTTTTTAATTTCGAATACCAGAATTATTACTTTATTTTTAAATGGCAACATCCCAGCAGTGCCAGGTCAAGGAGGAATGCAAAAAATGTGCAACTCGAAACGTTTCAGGAGCAGCTGGATCCTCCAATTGTTTCTAATAAAAACCCCTTGGAAGCTCTCAGGATGAGGGGCATCTGCCTCAGGAGGCGGACGCCGGGATCCTGTCCAAGGTCAGGTTCCGACCGCCACAGCTAGCCCTTCCTTGGGCTCCTCAAACCTCCATCTATTGGCCTGGTTGCATGGGAGCTGCATGGATCTGAGCCCGTCCCTGACCTTGCTGAACCCTGACTTCAGAGGGGGTGTCATGACTATTTATTGAGTGAGCCTCAGTTTCCTCTTTTGCAGAAAGCATGATCTGAGTTGAGTATACGGGGCATCTAAACTCTTGCAGCGCCCAGTACCATCAGAACTGGCTGCCATGGAGGCACCACAAATGCGGCTGACGGCTGGTCAGGGTCCTGCCAGAGAGACAGAATTGGCAGAACAGAGATAGCAAGAGATTGATTTCAGGGGCTGGCTGGTGATGGCGGGGCCGGCCGGGCGAGTCCAGCACCCGCGGGCCCCCGGCCAGACCTCTCGGCCCGGGCTGAGCCGCCGTGCACACGCAGGACTGCTCCTTCTACAGGGAAGCCTCGGCTCTGCTCTCAGGGCTTCCGGCTGAATGAGCCGGGGCTGCAGGGAAAATCTAGAACCGTCTCCTTGCTGGAAGTCACCTGACGATGCGTGCAGGCTGTCCGTGCAGGACGCTGTCTCCGAGGCACAGAGGAGCGTCTGACCCCAGAGCCGGGCTTGGCAGCCTCACCAAGCTGACGCCCTGGGGCAGCCGAGCCACTGTTCAAACCTGGGCAGTCGGACCCCAGAGTCCACACCGGTACTATTTTATTACTATTATTGTAGAATCCATAGAATTTATTTTTAGAGCAGCTGTAGGTTTACAGAAAATTCGAACAAAAAAGTTCACAGTCCCCACCTGTCCCTCTGTGTCCCTCATGCTTGGAGTCCCCGTGACTAACATCTTTGCTACATTTATTACAGTTGATGAACCCACACTGACACTTCACTGTCACTCCAAGCCGCAGCTCCCCTCGGGCTTCCCTCCAGGCGGTGGATGTGTTCCAGGCTTGACAAATGTATACAGATGCTTCTCCAGCATTACAGCATCTCAGAGAGCCCTCCCCGCCCTAATGGCCCTGCGAGCTCTGCCGGTCGCCCGCCCACGCACCGGCCCCACCCCCACGGGGCCCACTACCTCTGCGCTTTGCCTTCTCCAGAACGCCCCAGAGTCGGAGTCGAGTCTCATGGGGTCTTTTCAGACTGACCGTGTGGCTTAGCGAGGTGCGGTGAAGGGCCCCCTTGTCTTCCTCCGGCCGGACAGCTCGTTTCCTGTTAGCACTGGGCAGTCATCCACACCGTGCGCGTGCGGCCGCTTCTGCTTCCATTCGCCCACTGAAGGACGCGTTGGTGGCTTCCGAGTTTGGGGGATTATTAATGAAGCTGCTGTAAACACCAGTTTTTGTGTGGACGTAAGTTTTCAACCCCTTTGGGTAAATTTCCAAGGAGCCCGACTGTGGGATCATATGGTAAGAGTATGTCCAGCTTCATAAGACACTGTCTTCCCAGGTGGCTGCACCATCTCACCGACTGTCCCACGATGCGTCAGGCCTCTCCCAGGAGATGCAGAGTATGCAGGCGGAGCTCCATGCCGGCGGGTTTCCCTGCCACCTGGCCGGTCCTGGGGGGTGGGTGGGGCGGTGCGGGTGAGCGCACCCCGCCCCCATCCCTGTTCCCACCCAGCAGCACACGTGGGAAGGAGCTCTCCGTGTCCTCGGAGTCCAGCGCCCCTCCGGCAGCCATCCCGCTCGACACTGTGTCATTCCAGCTCAGGTCACGGCCAGCTCGGTCACTTGAAGGTCGGCAGGAATCTGTGTCCTGCTGGTCTCCCAGTGGGGAGTCAGAGGGGGACGGAGGAGGCCACCATGCGGTCTGACCTGCCCCAGTGTTTCTTATTTCTCATTTGCAAATAGAAATACTCAGCTCCTCCAAGGCCAACACACTGCCAGACGGCCACGCGTGGTAGCCGTGGGGTAAGGCGGCCACGGCAGGGCCTGGGACACAGAGGCAGCCACATCCACGGAAGGCCTCGCTGAGCACTGTTGGACACAGGAGTCACTTTCCTGAGGAGAGCCACGGTGATAGTGGCCTGGTTGTCCTCGGGGGGACGCCTGTGGAGCGTGTGGCTGGCATCTTGTGACCCCTCCCCGCAGGTTGCCCGGTGACATGGGTGATGCGAGCATGTCCCCACTCCATGGACTCGAAACCTGAGGCCCGAGGCAGATACGGGACCTGCCTGAGGGCGCGCAGCCGCGGAGGCACACAGTGGGGCTTCAGGCCCAGCCTCCCTGCCACAGGGGCGCCCCCACACCGCGGCCTGCCGCACACTGCACGCATGTACACATCGATTCTCCTTTGAGTCCTAAACTCGGCGAGGCAGATGGCCTCTCCCCACCGTATAGACACCGTGAAGGAGGCCAGAATCTGGGGCGGGATCTGGGGAGCAGCAGCCCTGACTCTCCCCACTCGGGAACGTGAGTTCGGCATCTGTTGGGTTCCCATCCCAGCCCTTCCTGGACCATCTGTGTGACACTGGAGTGACCGTCCCACCGCAAGGCCGAAACCACAGAGGGCTTTCTTCCTAGGCCTCTGGGAACCCCCAGCCCAGGGCCCAGGCCCAGAGCGTAAGCTGCCGTCACAGTCACTCCCTCTCCCCGTGCGCATCGCAGTGGAAAGAAGCAGGCGGCAGCCTCCGGCCAGGACTGTTCTCGATGGGGAGAAGGACAGCCACCCTCTTCCGCCTCCTACTCTGAACGGCTTCCCAAACCCAAAGCCAGGTCCCACTGAGGTGGGGAAGCTTCTCACGCCAACTCGGAGCCAGAGCCATCAGTGGGCCCCATGAGAGCCATCCGAGCTCTCCGGCCAGAACAGACCCCAGGGGGACGTGCTGGAAGGGGCACGTCTGAAAGGGATCCATCTCCATTCCCGCTGGGTTCCCCTTCACGTGAATATGGCTTCCCTTCGTACCTACATCGTTGAGAAACCTGGGCCAGGCTCCGGGCCACGGCCCAGAGTCCCCCCCGGAAGCCTCCAGGAGGCATCGACCTCCTTTTTTAAGAGGTTCCAAATGGTCCCCAGTCGTGTCTTTCTTCCATGAGATACAGGCAATTTGGGTGTCACGGGGGCCTTTGTAGAGATGTCAAGGGATGATTTCACGAGAAGGAAACCCCCTCTTGACACCCCGACGTGGCTTCTGCTGCGGAGATGAAAGAGCTGGGAGGCAGGCCTGAAAACAGATAATTCACGGGACTGTCAGAGCATGATCTGAATGTCATTCACACCAGGCCAAGCTGGGGAGGGGGCTTGGAGCCCGGGGGGCCTCGCTCCGGGGGGACGCAGGCCCAGCCCGCAAGTGCTGGAGTGATAATCCAGCCCACGGGGCCTGGACAAAGCTGGACATTTTGTCCTCACTGTCAGAATGCCACAAGCTCAGGAGCAGATGGAGTGGTGTTGGCAGCCATAAAACGCCCCCGGCCCACCAGGGACAAGCAGGTTAACAGAAGGGATTGGCGCCATGCACGTCATAAAAACCCCACAGGCCTGTCGTGTTCCGATAAATCTTGATTCCGTAACGGAATAGCACTGTGGTTCCCAGCCTTGGGTTTCACAGGTGAGCCGTGGGCTGATGGATGGTTTGGGAGCCGGGGGGGGCGGTGTGGGAGAGGAGAGAGGAAACCTTACACGCCACCCCTGCCCCCTCTCTGGCTCCCCAGCGCCAGGCAGGAAATCCAGCCTGGAAGAGGATATACGGGCGTCTGCTCCCTCTCCCAGATCCACGCTGGAATGCTAGAAGGCAACCAGGCTCCGTCCCCATCTCTCGGCCCTCACAGGGGGTAAACCAGAGGAGCTTAATAAACGCTGGTGGTGGCCCTGTTTCGGTGAGGCTCCTGGGCTAGACCCATCCTGCGCTGCACCCCATACTGACCCCTCAAGGAAGCGCCCCTTTCTAGAATCTGTCAGCCCAGAGCGGGCACCTTTGGATCGTCAGTCCACAAAGAGCTGTCCTGTCGTGCGTCCCACGATGGTGCCATCTTGCCGGCAAGACCCTTGTTGAACGTCCACTCTGAGCGCTTCCAGAAGCAGGAGAGAGAGCGCTGAGTCTCATGGGGACGGCGGGTGACGTCAGAGGGTGACCGTGAAGACGGCCTCCGCCAGCAGAGGGATGGTTTTGAGTGACCTCCGTGCGGGAGCTGTACCTCCAGCTTGGTCTCCCCCTCGGGCAGTGGTCTTGGATGGGAGGGAGCGGAAGTGACTTGTTTACAGAACAACACTGAGCGCCTCTGAACTAGGGGGTAAAAGCCTGGGCTGTCTGAGTGGGGACAGCCTCACGGTGTGACCCAAAAGCTCCAGAGCCCAGAACGCCACGGTGCCGCTGACCGACCGGGTCCCGTGGAGCAGAGAGGGTAGGTCTCCTCAACCAGCCCTGGGGGGCCCGTCCACCCTCGTCACCAGCAGACACACCCCATCTCCGGGGCTGCTCTGTCCCTTGGCCCCTCGGCACTCCCCAAGCTTAAAGACAGGCACGAAAACTGGGGCACCCGTGCTCCTCGCCCCCAGCCGGCCGGTGGGAAACGCAGCAAGCCCCCCGGGAGCGCTCTGCTCCCTGCTGACAGGATGCCGGAGAGGCCTGAGCCCGGGGCCTGTCCTCAGACTCTGCAGCCAGGCCAGCTTCTCCCTCTGTGGTTCCCCCGGGCCACGTACCCCGGAGCTGGGAACACAGAAGAACAGAAGTGCCTCTGGTTTCGAGGGGACCATGCACAGCCGGGCGGTGGGGGCCCACCCGCTAGCCTCCCCCCACTGAGCTCCAGTGGCCTCGTTCTCCAGGCAGCCTGCCCTCCCTCACCCCACTGGTCCTCCTGGGCTTCACACTGATTTCTTCAACATTCCTAAAGGGACCCTGTTCTCCTACCTCCTCATCTTGGCAAACTCAGGTTCCCCTCCTGGAGACCCTGCCCCTCGTCCTCCCTTGGACCCCAACTCTTCCTACGCATGCCTCCTGTTCTGACTCAGCGCACACCATGCAGCCGGTGGCTCCCTTTCCCCACTACCTGCTGCCCCACCGGGATCCCAGCAGGACCTACCCACCACCCCGTACCCTGCACTGGGCCTTATGCCCCTGAGGGCTACAGCCCCCTTGGTAACCCCAGGTCCGAAGTGCCCCCCCACACCCCACAGTTCCAACCAGCATGGCAGTAAGCACGGCCCCGGGGCGGTGGGACCCTGGACCTGCACGGAGGGGTCGCAGGGCCGTCAGGGCATGTGCACGAGACACGGAAGCAGAGTGGGAAGTGCTCAGGGTGCCGGGAGCGCACTTCGCGGAGGCAGCTAAAGGGACAAAGGGTCTTTTGGGGGGACAAAGCATTCTGAGACGTATTGGATGAACGCCGTCCAACCCCCCAGATCGTGCACTTGAAACCAGTGAGCGGTGTGGCGTGTGGGCAGCCCCCAGCGCGGCTGCTACAGGACTGAGCGAAGACCGGAACCCCACAGCCCGTCCAGGCGGCCTGGACAGGGACCAGCTCAGGGCTGGCCCGCCACTGGCCTGTGTTGAGAGCCCTAACAGTGCTGCTTGCTGACAGGGCCTTGTCTCTCCAGCCTCCCGGACCACCGTGTCCTCATGTAGAAAGGGGTGACGAGCTAGATGCCCCTCGAGGGACACTGAGGCACATAAATAGAGGGTAACGAAAGGCAAGTCCCTGGCCCAGCGGCCCGTGCCCCACACGACTCCAGGTAGACCAAGCGTCCCCACTCCCTAGGCACATGCTTCTCCCGGTGCCGAGTGGCTCTGTCAGCACCTGATCCTGCCGCGAGCCGTGGGCTTCCTCCCTGGGGCTGGGGGACAGCCCCGTCCTCGAGGCGGCTCGGAGGCCGCTCCCGAGATAAGCGCCCTGATCGGGGCACGGCTTCTGGCTTGCAGGCTGCAGCTCCCGCTGTCAGGAGGAGCCAGGGCCGCCGCAAGATTAATGAAGGAGAAGGAAATGTAATAACGCATGGCCGGCCCGTCAGGCCGCATAAATCTCTGTGGGGACCGCACGGGGGACGGCTCCTCCCTTGCTGGGCCTTGAGAAAGGGCATCCTCCAGGTTAAACGGAGTCTGGGAAACAGTGCGGGCCTTCCGTCACAGCTCACCTGCACACACAGAGCCCGAGCCGCGCAGGGGCTGGTGGCCAAGGGAGATCACCGGCCGGCGGGGTGGTAAGAAGGGGAAAGCCAGCCGGAGGCAGCCGGACCGACGGGTGAAGACCCCGACAGGGACTTGGCTGCAAACCTGGGCCTGGCTCTCACTAGCCCTGAGACGCTGGGCCGGTTTCTGTTTATCTTGGCTTCAATGCCTCGTAAAATGGGGATAAAGATGGAATCACCGCATGACGCTCTTGTGGGGATGGGTCGCGTGGCCTCGGAAGGGCAGCTCTCATGGCGGGGCACTGGCTCTGCCACGGCTTCTCTCAGCCGGACACTCTCAGGAGAGAGGAACGATCCACCCCATTTTACAGATGGGTACTCTGAGGCCCAGGACAGGGCCGCACTCATCCAAAGTCCCACAGCGAGGAACGCCGGGCCTCGCTGGGCTGCCTCTGACAGCCTGAAGGGGCATTTCAAAACCCTCCGCTCCCTCTGTGTGACTCTTCCCGCTTTGTCCCCAGGGCCTCCCACAGGGCTCCCGGGCGGCCATTTGTCACGACCACCTCTGACCATCGGCGGCAAGAACAAACGTCCTCCGCCCGCCCTCCCGCGGCGCCCACAGCACGCCACCTGCACGGGGCCTCAGATCTGCTCTGATGGGGACTGTCCTCCTTTGTTGCTCTTCCCGTTCGTCCCTCCTGCCCCTGCCCCTCCTGGCTGGAACCATGAACCGCCCTCTCGGCCCTGCCCGGGGTCTGCACCGCGTATGGGCAGCTCGGAGGTCGGTAACCCGAGCTGGACACCCACTGCTGCTGAGAAGGGGGGACCCCTTAATGGTTCTAGCAGATGCCGCAGGGAGGGAGGGGCTGCAGGCAGCCCCCAGCTGCCCACCCAGAGATAACCCCTGACCCTGGCCTCTCTCAGCGGGCGAGTCACAAAGTCCGAGCACTGGGGAGGCCCATAAATCCTTGGGCGTTGGCCTCCCAGGATTCCGGCCTCCTGCCTGGGGAAAGGTGCTTAACCGTCTTGAAGAAACTCTGGCAGCCCCACGGGAAGCCGCCGGTCGCTACTGGAACTGCGGACCGCCAGGGCTCTGGTGCAGGTTCTAGGACGCAGTGCTGCAGTGTGTGGGGCGTGCGTCCTGGCACCATGCTGAGCAGGCCACCGGGTGTGGGTGCCCCAGGAGGGGGGCTGGCCGGGGGAACCCAAGCATCTCTTGCTGCCACAGGCATGCCCTCTGCTCACCTCTGGGCCGCCTTGGGGGGAAGGTCCCTGGCACAAAGGAGCCCGTGTATTATTCAAGAGAACGCCAGACTGGACAACAGGACGGACTTGGGACCACACCTTCATTCGGTTAGAAATCCAAGGCACCAAAAGGCATTTTCCGTCACCTTCTCCCGCAGGCACCTGCCCGCGCCAGTATGTGGAGAGCTCGTGGGCACACACACACGTCGTGAGCACGCACACTCCACACGCGAGTTCACACACACGGAGTCACCCCCGGGCAGGCCCCGCCCGCACAAACCATGGTGAGCCTCGTGGTTTTCCATCCACCCGTTCCGGAACCCCTTCCGTGTCGTTGTACGAAGAGCCCCCGTTCCTCTCCACGGCTGCGTACTATTCCCCGGGGAGCCCCACCGACAAGCGTCACTTCCGCGTGGCTCCCACATTAGGCAGCATCTGCGCCATGGCCGTCTGGGACTCCCAGGCACTCTTGGCCCTGTCCCTCCTCGTCCCTGCTTTCAACCTCTGCGCCTCCTTCTCTGGGGTCCAGCTCTGGCCTGAGGCTCTGTCGGTGGCCGGGTGGCCCTCAGCGCCCTTCTGCGTCCTGACAAGTGCTCCTCCTGGCGACCTGACCCCTCTGACACGCGGCACAGCTTCTCTCGTGAGTCTGACGGGAGCCCAGGAGGCGCTGGTTCACCTCAGTGAAGCGAGCGCGGGGCAGGTGCGTCCTGGTGGAGGGATCGGACGTGGGGCCTTCAGATCTGCCCCAGGGCACAGCACACAGAGGAACAGGAGGGGCTGGAGGGAGGCCGGGAGCGGGGGGCGGGCACCTGACCCTCTGCTTATTAGCCGTGTCCCCTGGGCCTCCTCTAACCACTGCCACCCAGTCCAACGGCGACCACGGAGGCTGCTGAGCCTGGAGCACCCCCAGCGGGAGGCAGGGCCTGGCCAGCCCCGCCTGGGTCCACGTCCTGGGCCCCCTTCCCCCGAGCGAGGCGACGCTGGGCAGACTCCGTCCCTCTCCGAGCCCCAGTCTGGTGCCCTCAGCCCACCGGCTCATCTGGACGAGTCAGCGAGACGGAGCAGCACCCGCCCGGCCGGGCAAGGGCTCCAGACATTTCTGCTCTTCCTGCTGTCCCTGCTGCTGTCGTGTGTGTGGCCACGGGCTCCTCTGCATAGAGACCCCCCACACCGCAGTGCAGCCATGGCCGCCGGAGCCCCGCGAGCAGCTGCCGGGAGCGACCCCTCAACCGCCCCCTCCAGGTGCTGCCCCTGCTTCCTCGCCCGCCCTCACCTGTGCCCCTGCGCGTGGGCACACACACGATGCCTTTGCTGGGGAGGCCTGCCTGGAGGCAGGGGATGGAACCCAATGACCTTCTGACCTCTCTCCTGCCCGAGCTGCAGGGTTCGGGATCCCCCGGCCAGCACGTGGGCCAACGCGATCCGCTCCGCTTTCTGGAAACACAGGCTTACTGGGCGTTCGGCGGCTCTGGAGGGCTGTGTCAGGTAAGGCTTGCCTCAGGCTCCCCCCCGGGCTTGTGGAAGTCTCTCAGTCTGTTTGACATCAGCTTGTGTCCTCCGGGTCCCACCAGTGACCTTCCACTGACCTTTAGAGATTGGCGAGAGAAAACGTCATCTTTCCCCTCAGCCCCTGAACTCTCAGAAATGACGGAGTGACAGAGGCTGGCGTGGCCTTTCCAGAAAGGCCTCACTGCCCCCGCCCCCAGCCCCGCGGCTCGGAGAGCAGCACCCACGCCCCGCCGCGGCGGGGGCCGAGATCTTCCCGAGAGGCCGTCTCGTGCGAGGCCCGGAAGAGCGAGCAGGAAGGCGGGGGGGCGGCCGATAGGCCACCTAAAGGAAGAGGAGGAAATGGCCAGCGGAGTCTAGACGCGTTATCTTGCCCCCCGTGCGGGCACCAGCCCCACGCTCATCCATCGTCCCTGGGACCGGCTTCCTGCCTCAGGATTTACGCCAATGACTTCACCCCCTTGCTATCTCGACGGTCCCGCTGCTGCCCGCTCGGGGCTCTCAGGAATTAGGGGCCAGATAACAAGTCTAGACAGCTCAGAAGTTTGAAATGGACTGTTCTCCGGGGGGAGGAGGATGGCTAGCCACGAGCTCTGGGCCCGAGCGCCGGCACCCTGGCGCGCACTCAGATGCCGACCGCGTGCGGGCGGGGCGCGGCGTGCGCACTCCCCGAGGCCGCAGACAGGCACGGGGGCCGTCCCCACCTGCTCTCCGCCCGCCCCCAGGGCTGCCTCAGAGAAGCTGAAGGCGGTCCTCGGTGCGTGCACCACCTCGGGCCACGGGGAGCTCGTGGCAGACAAAAGTCCGACCAACAGAGCCCAGCTTCCTTGCCCGCACCCACCGCACAGAAGCGTTCGTTCAGACACGAGGGGTCTCGGGGAAAGGCTCACGAGGGTGTGCCCTTGGGGCTGTGCCCTCCTGAGTCCGGCTGGACCACAGGTAGCGTGGCAGCCCCTTTGCCCCTTTCTTCCACCCGGTTACGGGCTGCTGTGTGGACGTCCTCGCTCCCAGGACAATCAGAGTGTGACCTTATTTGGAAGTGGGATCCTTGAAGATGTAGTTAGTTAAGATGAAGTCATACTGGTATGGGTCTCCGGTCTGACGTGACCACGTCCCTATAAAAATGGGAAATGTGGACACCAGCAGGCGCACGGGAAGAACGGTGCGGGGCGAGGAGGGCAGGCGTGCGCTGACGCATCCACCGGCCAGGGGACGTCGGAGATGCCAGCCAGCCACCGAAAGCCGGGCAGGACCCTGGGACACCGTCTCCCCCGCAGCCCCAGCAGGAACCAGCCCTGCCGGCACCCCGACCTTGGACTTCGGGCCACAGACTGGGGGAGAGAGAATCCCGCTCCGGTGTACTGTTACTCTTTCCCAAAGGACTGCCCGAGCCCCTCAGAGAGGAGGCCTCCCCTACGCTGTCGAGAGACCCCTCAGGTGCCCCTCAGCAGATGTGTGGGCTGTCGGTGGCACCGGGCTTCTCTGGAATCTTCCAGGTCGCCAAGCTGTGGGGCCAGTGGCGACTGCTGGGAGGTTGACAGCGGCCTCGTGGGGAGGTTTCTTCCCAGCTCAGCACAGAGCTGGAGCACTGCTGTCGGTGTCCTGCCTACACCCGGCAAGCACCTGCCTCCTACTGGAGCTTTCTCCGATATGGGCAAGGGCTCGGCAGGCTCACAGAGGGGCGGGCCAGGAATGCCAGGGGTCGCTGTCCCTGTGAGTGGCCCTCCCCCAGTGACATGAGGGCTGGTGAGCAAAGGTCCCAGGTGAAACCCTATGAGGGTAAACCTCCCAGTCCCCCTTGAGGCCCCAGATGGAGGGAACCCTGTTGCCCACACTGGTCACTCTGAACTGGTCCCTTCTCTTCCCTGCTGTCTGCCTCACCCCCCACCACCCCTGCCTCCTGAGGCCTCCTCCCAAACGGACCCCTCAGGCTCACCCTGAAGGCGTCTGCATGGGTCCAGGCTGAGACCCTGAGGGATCACAGCGCTCAGAGCAGAGAAACCACGAGAACATACAGCCAGGCGGCATGCTGGGTGGACCACTGTGCACGCTGGGCTCCCTGGTCTCTCAACAGAAGGTCTGCGTGATGGGGTTGCAGCAGAAACCGCTACGTTACCCACCCTGCTTCCTCCATGAGGACCCTGACTGCACTAGACATGGGATGGTCCTGCCCAAGGTCTCACCGTCTCAGAATCCACCCGTACTGAGGACGCGCGGTCCCAAGTGGATACGACTCTGTCTCTATTCTGGCCAATGTGGGGGGGTGGGGGTGGGCATGACGTCCAGCTCCAGACGTGCTGCATGTCCCCTTCCCTCCATCCTGCTGTCCCGAAGCGGACATCATGGAGGGAGCACATCCGGATCTCCTCGCCTTCCTCCCTCCCCTCCTCCTCTCCTCCCCCTCGTCCCCTCCCTTCTTCCTCCCTCTTCCTCCTCCCCTCCCTCTCCCCCTCCCCCCTTCCTCCTCCTGCTCCTCCTCCTGCTTTCCTCTTTTCCTCTCCTCCTTGGCCTCCTCATCTCAGACTGAAGAAGGATGTGGTTGAATATGCTCCCGAAAAAAAAAAAAAGAAAGAAAGAAAATGCTCCCGAGTCAAGCACTGATTTTTCTCCATCAAGGCAAACTTGAAGCTTGTGACCCCAGCAACCCTTTCATCCATTCTAGAGAGCCAGAGACAGCTTTCATTTGCATTAACCCAAAAATAATAAAGTGAGAGAAACTGTTTTAAGAATCTGGGAAAGAATATGGGTGAATCCCAGCACTGGTGAGTCCGGGAAGGACAAGGATGGGAGGAGCAGCCGGTCCTGATAAAGCTGGAAAGCACGCCCCCCCAGCAGGTGAGGGTGACCCGACACATGGCGCGGGGTCACTGGAAGGCCCGCTTGCCTGAACCCACAGGAGCCCCGTTTGGAGGAATTTCCTAAAATGACAATGAGCAGGAACAATGGGTGAGTCAGGCCTTTCATTGCCAGAAATGATCTGGACTTCCACAGCAATGCTGAACGTTCAGAAAGCCTGTGTTACACAGAGATAAACTCGCGAGGTCCAGAGGCTGAGGAGTGGCCGAGAACAGATCGGAGCCACGCTGCACACGTCTCCCGTGGAGGGCTGGCGGCCTGTTTTCCAGGCATGGAACAGGGCCGGGTGGTGCGGAGGACACCGCCCCCAGGCCCGCTTGCGGGCGGCACAATGGCCAGGTCAGCAGCTGCGTCTCATCCCGCGGACCTGTGTGTGTCACTAGGATTGGAGGGAGGAGCTTGGGCTCCTGGAAATGACCGCGCTGGCTCGTCTCTCCTCCAGGGACGAAAGCGTGTGCTTAGGGGCGGACCTGGCCGGCGCTCTCCTCGACACCTGCTAGCCGGGCGCACCAGGCTCTGAGCCGCACGGGACACACCTCTTCATGAACTCAGTCCTGGGCTCTGCGAAGGCTGGAGAAGTAAACTCAGTACGGGCTCAAGACCTCATCCTCTTGCGCAGCTCTGACAACACCTCCCACACCGGGACCTAGAGACACAGAGGTTTACGCCTCGCCCTCCCCGAGGCTGGGGGTCTGAGAGCAGGCTGCCGGCGGGAGGTGGGGGGACACGTCCGGCCTCAGACGTCTTGCTGGATCCGCCCACGGGGGAAGGGGTGGAGGAGCTCGCTGACACGGCCCGTAGGACCCAGCCTCCTCCCAAAGGTCCTGCCTCCTAGTACCATCATCTTGGGCATCAGAATTCCGACATAGGAATCTTAGATGGAAGAGGACGATGGAGTGTGAGTGCGGTGCGCAGTGTGGTGAGAATGAAGCAGGGATGTGTGTGAAGTTGGCGTGAGTGTGCTCTGATGTGGTGTGAGCGCGGCCTGAGACACCGGGCAGGAAGCCAGGGGCCCGGGCACGTGGCCGTGGTTGAAGGACGGTGAAGCGAAAGCTTCCACAGCACGGGCAGGAAAGCAGGCAGAGAAGGAAGCGCTGCAGCTCGCGGCGGAGGGCGGGAGGGAAAAGGAGGGCGTGCTCGCCGGCCGTAGCGCTCTCCGGAGAGCTGACGTGGCCAGGGACCGCGGGAGGTGGCGCGCACACAGCGGTGTTCACCAGCACCCGTCGTCGGGGGGTGCCAGCCGGGGCACCTCGCAGCGCCGCCTCACAGCCCGCAGGGCGGCACGGGGACGCCACTGCGCCGACTGGTACAAAGACGTGGAGCACCAGAGCTCCCGGCACAACCTGGGGGCCTGACCTGGGGGTCACGGGCGCAACCCCCCGAGCGCTGTCGGCGGGATCTCGCAAAACCATGCGCACCCTGTAACCCAGCAACCCCCTTCCGGGGCGGTGCCACCGAAAATGGTGCCTGTTTCACTGGAGGACCCTCCAAGAACCCGGACAGCGGCACCCCTCGGGACACCCCTACGGCAGCGGCCGCACCGTCACATGTGGTCTGCCCGCACGGCAGGACCTGGGGCGCACCTCCCGGTGGTGGCCGGAGGGGCCTCGCGTGGGACGGTGACTAGAGGAAGCAGGGCGCGGAGGGTACATCTTTGACTCCATTTCTGCACATTCTAGAGTCCGAAGCAGGCACAACGAGTCCGCACGTGAGAGACGGGGTGTGCGCAAGTGACCTGGGGTCACGATGGGCAGGGGCTGGAGGGGCTCTGGGGGTCCCGCTCCGTCCCTCTGCTGGGGGCCGGGCGCTGGCGACACGGCGTCCTCCCCGGGTCACGACCCCTCAGCCTGTACTCGGAGGGTGTGCGTGCTTTTCCGACGGCATCTCACGCGCTGATAGAAAGTGTACTTTACGGAAGTCTGACGGTCCTGACGGCAGGTAGGCACTGACCTGGCATTGATTTCTAGATACTCGGCTTATTTCATGATCTAACAAACTGGACACAAGACGTTTATCGACAGGACGTGCAAGAACTCCAGCCACTTGTCAGAAGCGTTTTAGGGACCTATCCTCAAGCCCGCACCAACGCTTTTCCACTCGTCCCTGCTGCCGACGGGGAGCAAGCTGTCCCAGGCCTGCGGGCCAGCGAGTGGGGTCAGGAGCAGGCCAGCCTGTCTACCCCACTGCCCTTGTGCTGTGCCCCTCATCTGAGCACGAAGGGCCACGGTCACGCAGGTTCTCCAGGGAAGGGACAAACAAGAAGGGGGCCGCCTGCAGTCCAAGTCCCCCAACCCCCCCAACACACACACACTGGGAGAGGCAGAGGAAGCTCAGCGCGGCCTGTGCTCGGGCGCGGGGAGGTCTGGGTTACAATTTCGGGACTTTGGGGAGCTCCGATGGTCAGCGCAGACTGATTTGTTCTGGGCCACAGGTTATCAGAGACTGCGCTTCAGGAAGGGGAATAAGGAAGTTGGTGGTTTCTGTGGGGTCTGCGAGCAAAGACAGGAAACGGCAGAGTTTCTCAGAGCCACCGAAACCCCGGGAGGGGGCTGCGGGCTCCGTGCCGGGCCGGCCCCGCTCGCTGGTCCCCGGGCCACCTGGCCACAACAGGGACAAGTCAGCAAAGGCCCGACTGTAGCTCCACACGCCCCGCGGGGCCTCTGGAGACGAACGGCTCTGACCGCAGAAGCCGCCGGCCCGGTCACCTCCCCGGGTCCCCTGAACAGCAGGACGGCAGGCCCGGCAGGGTCCCACAGCGCACGCTCACCCTCGGGCGGAGACTCATGAGTCCGGGGAGGGCTGCCGACAAGCAGCCGGTCAGGAAGCCCCAGGACCCCCAGGTCTCCGAGAGTCGTATGGAGCGCTCGCACACACCCCAGACGGTCCGCCCGCTGAAGTGAGTGGGTCAGTGGGGTTCAGCGCACTGTCCTCACCGGCTTGTGCGACCGTCACCACAGTCCATCGGAGGGCATTTTCATCGCCCCCAGAAGAAACCCAGCCTCCCTCGGCCACCACCTGCCCAGTCCCACACCCACCCCCCGGCCCGGCAGCCACGAATCCACTTCTTGTCCCGGAGTCGTCTGATACGTGGCCTTCGGGGTCTGGCGTCCTCCCCGTGGTGTGATGTCCTCAAGGTCCACCCACGCCACAGCCTGTGTCACAGCTTCGTTCCTTTTTAGGGCGGAATCACACTCCGTTGCGTGGACACATGTTTCACTCAGGATTTGTGCATTTTGCTTCGGAAGTGGTGCCGTGCTCTCACCGCCGTCTCCTAAGCTAGCGTGGGGGGAGGGTCCTGCCTGTCCGCAGATATCCTTGGGTGCTATTGGGGAGGGGTCAGGGAGGCAGGCGTGCTGCCCGGGAACATTCTGGAAGTTGACTTGGCTGGGAATTAGGGGGAGTGCCTGTGTGGCGCTACGGGCATTTCCCACAGGTAGGCCCTCAGCTGCCAACAAAGTCATGGAGTGGACAGAGCTGCTGTCCCCACGGCTCGCCGTGTAGACGATGAGGCACAGAGAGGGTCTCCTGCCTGAGGACGCTGGAGTGGCAGGCGCCCCCCACTTCCACGGACCCCCGACGGCGCCCCTGTGCGTGCAGCGGGCTCTCCGTCCCCGGGTCACGGTCGTCCGGCCCTTCTCTCCCTAACGGCTTCCCAGATGCGGAAGAGACTCCTGGTTCAGAGGGACCCGGACCGAGCTCATTTCCATTGCATGACACGCCTCTCCTGACACTGACCTTCGGCCCTTTCTGGAAGCACCCGCGGGCATCACAGACCCCGAGGCAGCCTCAGGACCCCCAGCTCCGTCTGGATGGAGGCTCTGCGGATGTGGGAGGCGCTGATTTCGCCAAATTCCCGACACAGGTGTAGGTTCCGGGAGAAGCCTCGCTGCACCGGGGGTGGGCAGGGAAGGTCCTGGTCACTGGCCGGACACCCCTGGTCCCTTATCACTGCTGCCTTCAAAGCAAGCATATTCGGGAGCCAGATATTTTTCATAAATAACGGGGGTCAAAGCTGATAAAAATCAACGCATCTGAAACAACGTGCCGTTCCTGGTGCGGCGCTCCAGCGGATATCTTGTGGCCCGGCGGGTCCCTTTGAAATGTTCACAACAACAGAAAGGCTTGTTTTTCCATCGAAAGCAAATGGAAGCGCTTGCAGGAGCAAAAGCAAATAGTGCCTGGGGGCTGGAGTGTTTCCGGCAGCCCAAGTGCGCTGAGGGGACCCCGGAGGTTCACGGCTATGGTCGTCTGCAGGAAGCGGGGTCCGTGGAGCACGGCGCGGTGCTAGGAGGTCTTGGGGCTGAAAAGCCAGTAAGCAAGAACTCAGAGTACGAAGACGGTGGTTTGTGGAGCCAGGGGACCCCGGGTTCAGTTCCTGCGGCCGCCGCTCATCTACATCCTTCCCTCTGGGAGCCTCGGTTTGCCTGTCAGCCAAATGGGATAGTAACAGCTGTTTTGTTTTGTTTTCTGTAGGGTTGTTGGGAGGGAAAACTAGTTCACGCACACGGTCAAGTCCTACCTTAGTGCCCGTTCTCCGCCCTGTCAGGAGCTGGTGGCTGTGAGTCCCCTGCAGGAGCTCACTTTTAACCTAAACCCAGGACCCAGAATCCTTCCCCCCCGTGTGTTCCTGTTGGCTGTGTCATTTTTAGGACCAGCAAGTGAAAACTGGATCCCTTTCAAGGCCCTTCAACCTTGTGGTTGAGTCTCTTCTCTCCAACTCGATTACAAGGCGCCCGGGGACAGAGGCCACGCCCAGCACATCTTCTGTGCCCGCCGTGGATGTTCACGGAATGAGAAGAGCTAGTGGTCTCAGAGCCTTGGTGAGGGCTCACGGGTACCAGCACCTGTCACAGAACTCACGTCATCCCCACAACCACCCCATGTTGGGGCGACACTGTCATTATCCCCACTTGCACATGGGGACTGAGGCTCAGAACGGCCGGTGACTTGTCCATGGGCATCGGCGCCAGTGAGGCAGCCCGCCCCTGTGGGTCCACTCGTGGTCTGAGCATCAGTGAGGAAGTCCAGTGAGGGGTGGGAAGCAGCCACTGCAGAGAGGACATCCAGAGAGCCCCAGGGTCAGCGGTTCGGTGAGGTCTGGAGCAGGTACATTTGGATGAGCCCAGGAGAGAACTACAAACCAACAGATTGGGAATGTAACACGGAGCTGCCTGTGGAGAACAGCGTGACGGTCCCTCAAAAACGTCAACATGGAATTAGCATATGAGCCAGCAAGCCCACTGCTCAGTGCGTGCCCAGGACGACTGAGAGCAGGTGTTCAAAGACCCGGCACACATGTTCACAGCAGCCCTAGTCACAACAGCCACAAGCGGGAAACCACCCAGATGTCCATCAGTGGATGAACTGATAGACACAGACGCGGTCCATCCATGGCATGGAATCTTCCGTGGCCACAGGAAGGCATGGGTTCTCACGCACGCCACCATGGGGAGGCGACGACACCATCAAGCCCAGCGACAGAAGCCCGATGCCAGAGATCACATCCTGCATGACTCCATGGATGCGGACGGTCCAGGGCAGGCAAATCCACAGAGACGGAGAGCAGGTAGGAGGTCTCCAGGGGCTGGAGGAGGGCATCAGAGGACACCAAAAGGCTTGGATTGACACAGAGTGGGTGACCGCACAACACATGCCCCACACTCAAGGCCACAGAATTGTTCACTTTATACTGGTTAATCATGTGAATTTCACGTGAACCAAACAGAAAGAGGGAGGGGAAGAGGCTGGCCTTCCACAGACAGAGACGCAGGTACCGAAGGAGGGAGAGCAGAGTCTCGAGGGCGTGAATAGGTAAAGTCCACTCTGAGCAGGGGAACCCAGAGCCATAGCCAGGGGGCAGGCCAGCCCAGGGGCACAGCCGAGGTCATGATGCCGGTGAGGCACAAAGAGAAGAATCCAGGCTGTTCTCACCAGGTGGTGGCTGCCTGGCCCGTGGGTACGGATGGTGCAGCCCTGCCCAAAGACAGGGTGAAGGGCGAGTGGCAGAGGCAGCATCGAGAGGGGGTGACTGGCTTTGCCAATCACGAGATGCATCCATTGGCTCCTTCGTGAACACGTTTTAACTGAGCACCTATTACACGCTGGTGGGAAAACTCAGTGGTCAAGAAAGATCTGATTCCTGCCCTTGTACAAGTTACATTCTAGAAAGACACACAGAAAGCCAGCGATCGTGGGAAGTGACCTGAGTACAAAGCAGGTGCTACGACGAATGTCAGGGACCCCTTACCTGGCCAGTGAGTCAGGGAAGGCTTCCTGGAGGAAGTGACATTAGCCAGGGAAAGAGAGGCAAGAAGAGCACTCCACAGAGAGCAGGTGGCATGTGCCCAAGTTCCAAGCTCAGAGGGAGCACAGTGAGGGAGAGGGGCAGAGGACACCCCGTGTCGTACCCGCTCAGAGAGAGTGGGGGCCAACTGGTGACGCTGGTCGTGTGCCAGGCATGGAGCTGAGTGCCTTGCACCAGGGCCGCCGTGCCATGCAGTTGTTCCCACTTTCTGGGGAGGGTGTCCGAGCACAGAGAATTATTAAGGTGCCCGAGGTCCCTCAGCCAGGGAGCCCGGGGCCGATTTGCAGCCAGGCCGCATGCGTCAGAGTCTGGGTTCTGAGCAGCCCGCCGTTACACGGGGGGGGGGGGGGGGGGGGGGG
>ML102576.1:56569-113035 GCA_003697995.1 Taxidea taxus jeffersonii
GGGGGGGGGGGACGGGGGGGGGGGGCGCGGGGGGCGGGGGGCGGGGGGGGGGGGGGGGGGGGGGGGTGGGTGGCAGCAAGGCCCAGACCAGACAAAGGAGCCACAGCCACGTCTCTGCACTTCGTGGTACGAGCACGGAGAAGCTCCCGTGGGCGGAAGCAGGGTCAGGTCTGCATTGTGAAGGGGACAATTCCTGGGACACGGGCAGTAAGGGACGAGAGACAGAGCAGGAAGACCCACGGGAGATGCGGTCAACAAAAATTTTCACTGAAATTCATGAAAATTCCCATTTCCATGAAAATTTATGTCCACACAAAAACTCGTCCATGAGTTCACAGCAGCTTCATCCCAGACGGAAGCTGGAAACCACCCGATGTCTTTCGCAGAGGAGTGGGCCGACAGCCAGGGGGTCTCGCGCGTGACGGGGATCGGGGTAGGGCTTGGGCGAGCCTCGAGACAGCCACGTGGGTAAAACGAGCCCCTATGAAGAGGCTGCGCGTGGTGACTCCCCCCACACGGCGATCCCGACTGGTAGAGGCGGAGGGCAGCTCGGTGGTCGGCGGGGCCGGGGGCCCGCGGCTGCGGCCCCAGGAGGGAGGCACCGGGGAGAAAGGATGCGGGCTTCCTGGGGCTGTTTCTCACAGCGGCACGCACACCGACAGTTACTGCAAGGTGACAGGTTTTTTAATGGAAGTGAATCGAAGGTCCCCAAAATCATAATTAAATTAGAGGAAGTGGGAGACAGTGGTACCCTGGGTGCGGGGGGTTCCCGGAAAGTGATCACCCAGAGAAAGGACTCTGCTGCGTCCGGCCGCTAGGAGGACCTCATCGTCCCGCCAGGGAGCGAGGACGGGACGGCGGGCCTTGTTCCCGTGGCTGCTGGCAGGGTCCCCAGCCCTATGTGCGAGCGACACTGGCGTTTTGAAGCGTCCCCAGATGGTGTCATGGGGGCCGCTGGGGCAGGAGAAGCCACGTGCCCAGCCGGGGCTCATTCTTTAGGGCTGGCAGGGGACTGTTCCCTCAAACCAGAGGGATTCAAGGGTGCAGGTAAGTGTCAGGGCCTGCAGAGGTGCGGCCAGAGTGCGGTGAGGGCCTTTCCGGAATGCGTGCTGTTCTGCCTGTTCCCCCATCGTTTTCTCGAGGTTAAAATAAATACCGACACCCCCGCTTGTGTCAAAGTGACGGGTGTGTACAGCCTCAGCGTGAAAGTTTTGCCCCGAAGCTGAGCTAGACAACCAAACAAAACCTCCCTGTCAGTGAGTGGATGTGTCCAATATTTCAAGCAAACGGTTTAAAGCTATTCTTGTAATGTGACTCAAAGTGGGTAACGTACGGCCACGGCAAAGCCCAGAGAGTGGACGCATTTCTGTTTGCCACTTGAAAATCAGTAGCAGACTTGGAGACCCTGTGAGCGCTCATGCACAAGACAATCTGTGTCACTGAAACGAGGCCCGGCGGGCCCGGGGAGGAAGGACCGGCCTCTGGCTTCGACGGGCCAACGCCGGCCTCGGGGACAGAGGACTGGCCTCTCTACCGACCGTTGCTAATGACCACCTGCGTGCGCGCAAATGCTGTCCCCGGGTCCTCACCCTCTTTCTGAATCTGAATCTGGGATGGTGGGTTCGGCGCCAGGGACAGTTTAACTCACCTGCAGTGCAGGTCTGCATCCGTCTGGAGGCTACGAGCCTCCTCGTCTGGCCTCCACGGCCACCAGCAGGTTTTCCTAAGCAACACCTCCTCGCACACATGCTCCCTTTGTGGGGACACAGTCTCCCTCCTGGGCACTGAGGCAGCCAAGCACCCAGCTCCGAAGCCCCCAGACCTCTTGCCTGAACTGCTGGAAGACTTCCTAGTCGAGTGGTGCTTCCCCTGGGTCCTCCTCCAACATCTAGTGGCTCTGCAGGCCCTTGATTTGGGTGCAGAATTGCACGTGGAGTCCATCTTCCTGGGACGCACGTCGGTCAGCTTCTCTGCCTCTCACAGGACCCACACCCCAGAGCTAGAGGCTCACACTCCTGAGCAGGTCCAACTCCCCCCCCAACCCCACCCCACCAGCCTGCACACAGAACCCAGCCACCCTGCTTTTGGGCTTTAAAACCTATTTTCCCCATACTACCAAAGTGGCGCGTTCTCCTTACAGGACGCTACGAAAAATCGGGATAACACTGGTACGCAGACTCCAGACCCTGAGGCCAAAACCCAGGAGCGATGGTATCTGCCGCCCTCTCGCCCAGACACCTGGTGGCCCCCAGCACTGAGGCCAACTGCAGACCTCTGAGCTGCGCGTGGGTCTCCGCCGCCCAGGGTCCCCTTCCGGCGCTGTCACCTAATAGCGGCTCTATTAAGTCTGCATAATAAACAAACGGTGTTTCCAACCTGGCCATCTGGCATCGCACAGATAAGACCTCTTATCTGCTGATAAAGAGAATTGGAACCCCAGGGGCAAACCTGCACCATTAACTTATTCTCATCCTGCCTCCATCCCATTTGAATAACTGCTAATATTTCCGGAGTGCCGGTCCTGCTGGGGTCCCCCTGAAGGCACATGTGGGGACTCGGGGGACAAGGATCTGGAGGCAGGTGAGTTCAGGAAGCGTTGGGAGGGGAGCTGGCCCGGGGGCTTTAATAGAGAGGTCGCTGCTGGGTAGTTGGGGTGGACCCTGTTGGGAGCCTCATGGAGCCATGGGGAGACACGTGGAATTCTCTTCCTATGGGGCAAGACCTGCGTGTGTGCTGCCTGCTCCTTCCTCACTGAGGGGGCAGGAGCTGCTCTGGGGACACCGACTCCCTGCACGGCCCAGGCTTTGAACCAAGAACCCTTGTGGGTGGAGAGTAGCCAGTGCTTGAGGAGGGAGGCTGTGCAGGCACAGGAGAGTCACCCAGCCAAGGGTTAGGCAACCTCTAGAGAGGCAGAGAGGGAAATCGAACAGGACCAGTTCCCTGCTAAGACCTGTGGGTGCGCCTCAGCTTGACCGTGCGAGGACAACCTCAGCTTGACCGTGCCCCCCACCAAGTGCGAGGACAACCTCAGCTTGACCGTGCCCCCCACCAAGTGCGAGGACAACCTCATTGCTCTCCCAGTCTCAAGCAGGAGACGCCGAGAGGCGGGTGGCAGAGGACTTCGCCCTGGTCCTCCTGAGCAGCGGTGGACGGCACACCTAAGCCCATTTTTATCTGATTCCAAGTCCCACGACCTTCATCAGCAGGCAGGGCGCCTCCCTGGGGAGGGGCCCGGATGGCACCTCGCTGGGCCGGCAGGGAAGGTGCCAGCAACAGGGAAATGCTGAGTCACGGCACCTGAGTTCTGCTGACCTGACCTGTCCCAACACTTTCAGGAAAAACAATACATTCTCTTTGATCGACATCCAGGTCCACATCGGGCTCAGGTTCAAAATCAACACGTTCCCAACGTGTGGAAGTCCTTAGGTTCTGGGAAAGTGGGGAGAAAAGGGTTTTTCTTCCTGGAGTTTATTTAAGATTTCCCCTCCCGTGTTGCAAAAGTGTCCTTGAGGGAGGCCACATGGCAGCAGGCACCGGGCCCACCCATTCAGGACCCAACATTCCAAGAGAAGCCTTACTGAGAGGCCACGTCTGCAGGAAGGCCTCAGTTTCCCCATTTGCGGAATGGGATGGATGCACCAATCCCACTGGAAGTTGTCACCAAGACTGGCTCTGGTCACATACTAGTGACCCAAGGCCTGGAGCCTGCGTCTTACCTCTACCATCACCACGTGGACAAGAGGGCCCGGGAGGCATTAAGTACACCCCTCTGGCGGAGAGAAGGGCTTGGATGTGGAAAAGCAAGAAGGAGAAGAGCCCGTACTGGGGGCTGAGGCTGCCTGGGGCCACATGCTTATCCCCAGCCACGACAATGCCCAGCCACCGTGGTCAGACCACAGGCTCCACCGCCTTCTTCGGAGCCCCTGCTTTGAGCCACTAGGTCATACTGTTTTCCTTGCTAGAAAAGGAATCTGAGGGCCTGGACAGGACTTTGGAGGTCTGCACACAATCCCTTCCCACCTGCTCTCCGGCCACCTGCACAGAGCTGGTAGGTGGCACTCCTGAACCCAGAGGGTGACCAGAAAGCCCCTTAGACCATGTGGACGCCGGTCTTTCCACCTGGAACCAATGGCTCCAGGATCTCTCTGACGCGGGGCAGAAAGGCAAGTTCAGGCCAGGAAGCAACCCTGATTTTTTGCGTTATTTTCAACGAGAAGGATTTCATCTGGGAAGCCGGGAGGCGAGCGTGTGCACACGGAACACACACACACTCTCTCCGGGAGGTGAGAGGCCCGCGCTAATGATAATACATTTCCTGAGAACTTTCCACTCGCTCCGAAACACTTCTAATTATGTCTGGAGTCCTTCCTTCCTATCCCACAGGATGAGCTGGAATATGCAGCCCAGGAGCCTTATCTCTCGAGCGGCAGCCTGGACCTGTGCCCGGGACTCGGGACTCAGAGCAGGAGGGGAGCCCTGGGCCGTCACTCCCCTGAGCTGCCCTTGCTCACCTGCCAAGGGCAGACAGCAAGACGCTGTCTTGCTTGTCGGCACATGAGGGGTCCCTGGAAGGATTCAGTGATGTGCTGAGTGGAGACCCCCACCTGCCGGTGGTCCCCGTGTGCCTGATGTTCTCGCTGTGGCTCTGGAGGGGGAGGCAAAGAGGCCACCCTAATCAAGCATTGTCTTGATTGTCATGAAACTACAAGGATCTTGTAAGGAACTCTTGGGAAGCCAAATGCTTCTTTGAGAACATATGGCCTCTGAGCCAGCATGTCCCCAACTATCTCCTGGGGCTTCACACAGTTTCCAGACTGAAACAGAGCGCAACTCACTTTACATAATGACATTATGTTAAATGATAAGTATATGCTGGTTGTGGAAAACATGTCAAATAAGGGGGAGATGCTGGAATCAGGGACAAGAGGCCCTGAGCACAAGAATGCAAGGACATGAAAGTCACTCAGCCTTGTCCCCAAGCCTTGAGCCAGGCCTCTGAGGTCTGGAGTTGTCAGCTCAGCCCTGACCCCTGGGCCTGGCCTCTCTGAGCCTGTCTCCTGACCCAGCACCTAGGGGCAGGGCCCTTACAGTGAGGTGACCAGTGCTGCAGAAGCTTTGCTGAGCCTGCCTACACAGATGGCACGTACAACATGTGCACTGGCTAATTTGCACTTTCAATAACGCTAGTAGGGTTTACTTTGTTGGGACCTGGGGACAGATGAGGAAACAAGGCTGAGAGAGCTAAAGTCTCTAGTCCAAAGTCATGGGACTCAGGACAGAAGGTTCTGGAATCCTGAGTCCTAAAAGTCCTATTATGCGTGTCTGCGTGCTCCACTCTATGAACTGGCCAGAGAGTCAGCTCTGTCTCTCCCCCTTCAGTACCACAAACGCAGGTCCCAACGGGCATCCATGCTGGTGCGTCCTTTCCTCCCCTTTCCCTGCCAGCTCCAGCTCAACTCCTTACCTGGCCACCCACTGGCAGTGTGTGGGGAGATAGAGGGGAGGAGGTGCCCCCACGTTTCCAGATGCCGCCCTGACCCTCCCACATTCTCCCGAGAGGGAGGTCTGTGCTCTCTGCTTGTGGCGGGCAGCGGGGGTTGGTCCTCTGCATATGGCAGCCCCAGTGGCTTTGAAAGGACTTTAGCAAGTCTCACTTCACTGCGCTGGGGACTCATTTCCCTGCACCTCAGCAATCACAACATTTTTAGGGTCTAGTTCTGAGCCTGGCACAAGGCCAGCAGGCATTACAGGAGCAGGTAGCCTTTGGCATCAGACAGACCCACCTAACCACCTGGCCACCTACTGGTGGTGTCACCTAGACAGGTTACTTCATCCCACCAAGACTTAATTTCCTCATCTGCAGCATGAGGATGATTTCCAGGATTGCATTTGGCTTGCTGGGTTCTTAGAGGGATTAAATAGCCTGTATAGGGCACCTAGCACTGTGCCTGAGTGAGGATACACACTCAAGAAATGGAAACTAGCATCCTCACCATTACTATCGTCACCACCATTACCACCATCACCACCACCATCACCATAATCACAACCATCACCAAAATTACCATCATCACCATGATCACCACCGCCATCACCATAATCACAATCATCACCAAAATCACCATCATCACCATGATCACCACCACCATCACCATAATCACAACCATCACCAAAATCACCATCATCACCATGATCACCACCGCCATCACCACCATCACTACCATCATCACCACCATCACCATCACCATCATCACCATCTTTATCACCATCATCATTACCAACACCATCACTACCACCGCCATCACCATCACCACCACCATCACCATCACCACCTTCACCACCACCATCACCATCACCACCATAACCGCCATCATGACCATCATCACCACCATCACCATCATGATCACCACCATCACCATCACCATCTTCACCATCATCACCCTCACCATCCTCATCACCATCATCGCCACCAACACCATCATCACCATCATTGTAGTCCCCATCATCATCACTTGCGCTGCCATCATCACCATTGTTTCCTCTGGAGACGCTTGGCTGAGACAAAGACTTATTCTCATGGCAGCCCCTGCAGCCTCGGTGTAGAGCTAGTTGTGAAGAAATTCAAAGCACATCTGAACTCTGATTTTCCCAACTTTACCAGCCTGTTCAAGGTAGCTAACTCACTTCAACAACAGCATGACAAAGACAGGAGGCCCAGAAAAGGGCCAGTACCCTGTGTGCTCCCACTGCTCAGGGTCCTGCCATGCAGTCTGGGACAGGTGGCTGTGTGGATTTCGCCAACACCACCGTCTCCCCAGCTCTATGATGGAGGTCCCCAACTGGCCAGCTGAGCCAGGGTGTGGTAAGAATTACTCATTCCGTGGCCTCCTTTAAGACCTGCGCCAGGAAGTGAAGAAGTCACTTCAGAGGCTCCTGTCCAGAAATGGAACATTTTCTTCTCACTTGTGAGCTCAGTGTGTACTCAACCAGGATGAGAACCCACGCCAACCAACTGGCTGTGCCAAGGTGTTAGGAACGTTTAGATCCTTAAGTGGAGAAATGAGAAGCAGGGATGTGCCCACATTTCCGATGACCGGTGGTCATTGCTGAATGTCTCCGTTGCGGCAGCAGCTAGCGGTTCTCTCATCCCTGAAGAATGTTTATGACGGGGGAGATGCCCTCAACCTGTTTCCTTCCCTCCAAAAGCCACCTTCAGCATGGAGCTTATGTCATTCTTGGCCGAGAATGTGGCAAGTTTTTATGAGTGATGGCCTCCCAAGAGAGTGGCTGTTTTACCTGTTTCTTTGAAAAGGATTCCAAGCCCAGATACGCCCAGTGCCATGCCGAGAGTTGGACAATGTTTGCTGGAGCATTCGGGGCTTGATCTGATCTCTGCTTGAATCTAGTTTTCCGAAATACATGAGGGCTGACCTTTGCTGAGGGTGTGTTCTGGACCAAGCCTTTGGCTAATGGCTTCATATACATTATTGGGTCTGCTCTCTATAACAACCCAATAAGTTAAAAATGTCAAGACCCCTGTGGGTGGATGAGGAAAGCAAGATGAGAGATGTTACATGATTCACCCAAAGTCACTCGGCTAGTGCGTAGGAAGCTAGGATTGGAGGCCAGGAAATCTCTCCCCAGAACCTCCATCACTGGTCACTATAATCTTTGGTCTGTGCTGGCCTGGGACTGGCCTCACCCCCTTGTCACTGCTCTCTAGGTCTGGGAAGTACCTTTCCCAGGTCCCTGCTCTGACTTCCTGGCAGGCTCAGGTGACAGAAGGCATTGGTGGACAGGAGGTGCAGGGCGGCGGGAGGAGAAAACCCAGAGCATCTCTCTTTGCCTCTCTCCATGCATCTCCTTCATGACTGCATGGTCCCTCCGTGGTCCCTGGTCCCACCACACAGGACCAGCAAGGCGCCAGCCTTCACCAGGTGGCCCTGGCTCCCGAATCCACGTCCCTCCAGTCCAGGAGTGCTGCCGATTCTCTGTTCTTGCTATCCCTTGTGGGTCCCCACACCCCTACGTGATGTTTGCACATGCTTTTCACCTATAAAGCCACACCCCTGAATGAGATCCCTCCGTGTGAAAGACCTAGAGTGGCTCCTGTCGGTGGAAGGGACACAGTGGTCAGGAGAAGAGCGGGCGGCAGAGAAAGTGGAACTCAGTGAGCACAAGCTGTGTCCTTGGCATCACACTGTGTGCGTCCCAGGCCTTAGGGAGCTCACTGCACCCTGCAATGGGACTTCCAAGCAGTTGCTGTCCTCAGCCACATCTCACAGAGGAGGAAAAGTCAGCTCCGTGAGGCTTGGCAACTGGTCCCCCCGAGAGAGAGACACTCAAGCCTCACTCCTCTTGGCGACAAATTCGGGGCTCTCGCCTCTGTACCCCGCTGCTGCCCCCAATGCCCGGCCTGCAGCTCCCACCCACAGCAGGAGCGAGTGATCCGTACGTGCTCGTGCACCTGACCTCGGCCTGGGGAAAACAGGATTCTACGCCACCTTCTAGCGCTTGGGATTCTGACCACATTCGCACTCCCGGGCTTTCCACGGCCGCACGGCGAGGCCCGAGCCGGACGCCCTTGGCGAGGGCTGCCCTGGCAGGCCCAGATTTATGGCTTTGTTATTACTGTGTTTGGGAGCTGTTACAGCCCCACGATCCCTGGAGAATCCCAGCGCTTTCTCTAGGACGTATCATTCAGACGGCGGAGGAAATATCCAAAATGCTGGGAACATCCTGTGTCATAGTGTGCCCCCCTCCACTGGCCCCCAGGTACCGGCGGCCTTTTGTTTGCAGCCAGAGGGAGGAGGAAATTGATAAAGGGCGGGCGGTGGGGGGGGAGGCCACTGCCGGCACCTCTGGTGCCCTGGTCTGTCCTCCCCCATGACAATGCCCCCAACTTCCTGACCAAAACAGTCATCACCGTGGGCCCTCTGATGTGCGGCCAGAGCTCAGGCTGCAGCGAGCCCCTCTTAATTAGCCCCCACTCGCTCCGGGCAGATTGCTGACTCCGCAAGGAGCCTGTGCGCCCGCCAGCAGGGTCCAGCGGAGTTTGCCCACATAGGAAACAAGGCCCCATTGTCCTGCTGCTGCCCCTCCCCCACGGCCCGCCTCTCTCTCCCAGCATCCTCTGGCGCAGCTCACTCAGGGACTCGAGGCCTAAATTCCAAGGGAGGACGGGTGGGAGGGGAGAAGGGAGCCCGGACAGCAGGGGCAAGGCCGGGGAAAGGAGAGCACTGGCTAGGATTACAGTTGGAGCCTGTTTTTTTTAAAGTACACACACATAAAAATAACAAAATCAGTAATGACCAGAGATACAGAAAGGTCTGGAATAACATAGCTAAACTTTTGAAGGGTACTTTTTTCTGATGGGTATGATCCATTCATTTTTTTTTCCCATTAGGCTGTTCTATATCAAAACAGAGAAGTTCTGATGAGCATCTGTCACTTGTTCATAGAAATAAACGTTGTTTTGCCCGAACAAGCGTAACCCTGATTCCCTCTAAGTGTCCTTCATTCAAGGGGCAGAAAGGTGTGCAGGAGGCGTGAGTGTGAATATGCGGCCCGTTCCCGGGCGTGTGCGTGGGGTGGCGTTTCTGTCCATGCCCTTGCGCCAGCCCCAGGTGCTCCCCTGTACTCCGCAGAGGGAGGACTGGCCCTTACAGCCCCTGCCTGGGGCCGTACTTCCCTGTGCAGCCAGGGCAACAGGCCAGGAGCAGCCGAGGAGGCCGGCCGGCTCAGCCCAGCGCCTGGCAAGGGGCAAGGTACGTGGTGGACAGCCCCGCTCCTTATCGACCCGCAGCCCCGTGTCCCCCAGCACCCCCACAGACTCCGCAGGCCCAGGCTGGCCCCGGAGTGGGCAGCAGATGGACGAGGACAGAGGCAGTGGGGCCTCCGCTGTGGAGGCCACCCGGAGTTTGGGCCCCAACGTCCCACCCTGAGAAACAAATGTGACCTGTCCTCTGACCTCCAGCTCACCCTCATCTCCCCTCTGACCTGCCCCCAAATCCAGGCCCTCTGAGTCCCCCCTGCATGCAGCTGCCAGGCCACGCCAGTGCTCTCAAGCGCAGGTTTTTGGCCTCCCCAGCGCGCGCCACTGCTAGAAACACACGGTCGCTGACGGGCGACACGTGGAGGGCCGTTCTCGGTGTCAGCCAAGCACAGCGGAGCCACCCATAATTCTAGTGTTTGGGGGTAGAGAAACGCTCCCCTGTGGTGACGGATGTCCCCACGCCCAGACTCCAGTCTGACCGGGGCTCGGAGTCGGCGCACGGCGTCTGTGACACTGAGCTGCGTGCGGGCGGCTCCCGTCCGTGTGGCGTCCTGCTCTGGACCCGCATGGCAGAGCACAGGATGGAGTAGACGCTGGGCTCTGTTCTCGTGGCTCAACACTTGTCCTTCCACTGAACAACCTGGAAATATGTGGGACGCCTCAGGGGGAAGACATGGGGAGCCTGGGCGGGTGGGTCCTGGGAGCCAGGGTCCAGGTGGTCTCCTGTAACGGGGAACATTTAGGCCCCAACCCTGGGCCCGGCCCTTCCCGCCATCCCGCTCCATTCCCGAGGAGAACCTCCACACGCCTGAGACAATTCCTGACATGTGGGCACCGAGTTCCCCTCAACTTTCCTCATCCCACCCTCATTGCCATCATCCTCACTGTGAACCATGTCAAAACTCACTCATTCAAGGTACAGGGCCAAAAAACTTAAAGGACGAAACACGTCAGAGCCCATCGTGTGGGGCACTGCAGCAGGCGTCTCGCTCCGGGCCCTGGACACGTAGCTTTGGCACGTCCACGGCCCCTGAGGGTTGCAGAGGTGAAGCGGGTGTGGCAGCAAGGGCCATGGGCCCGGAGCCCAAAGGGATGGCATACAGTCCTGCCTGTGCCCACAGCTCCCTGGGCAAGCACTGCATATCTCTGAGCCTCAGTTTCCCCTTCTGCACAACGAGGCAACTAGACGGGCCGTTTCCAAATGGAAAACCCAGTAGCTCCTACGGTTCGGTCGACTGTCAGCCTGCAACAGCCTCAAGAGAGGAGGTGCGTGCTGGAAATGTGGCCGGCCACAGCGAGGTGACCAAAAGCAGACGAGTGGACAGGGCGGCAGCTGAGGGCCCACCGTGCATCTGGAGCTTAGCCAACGGTGTGTCTGCATGCCTCATTTTCTCTCTCCGTGGGAATCGGGGCAATGATGCCTGCTTCCCAGAGCGGGCCGTGAGGGGAGAAATGAAACATGCCAGAAATGCTCAGCTCAGCGGGCTCCTGGCCCCAAGTGAGGGCCACAGTCTCAGAGTGGGCTGGAAGAGTGGCCTCTAATTATTGCTAAAACTCACAAAGACAGGGGAACCCACAAACATCACCACCCAGGACTGATCCACCCTACGGAGAATGCTCTGCCCATTTAAGCAGGGCCTCACGCCAGGCCAACACGACGGCCCACAGCACGACGCCTCTGTTATGCTTGAGGCCCTGCAGGCTGGGGATCTGCCCGGAGTACAGCAGAAGTGATGAGGGAGGGAGGGTGCAAATGCCCAAGGACTTGAATCCTCTAGAAGCTCCTTGCATCCCACATCTGGCACCTGGCCTGGGAGGATGGGGAAGAGGAGGTGAGAAGGGACAGCCGGCTGAGGAGTCCACATGTGGGCTCCACGCACGAGCCGAGCTTCCTGACGGTATGGCGGCCACAGGGCTGCTGGACGTGCCTCCAAACAGCCACCCAGCCCGCGGCCTTGGTGGCCCTGCCTCAGAAGACAGGGTGCATCGCTGCCTTCTGCCGCTGTCACCCACCCGCCCAGACTGAAGGGTGGCCACAGGGGGACAGCCTATGTGACCCAGTGCCTTCCCCCTCTCGGAATAAGCCCTACAAAACCACCTGGTCCACCCTTCCAACACGCCTGCCCCCCAGGCCTCAGAGGACTCCTCTCCCTTCACCCCCCATGCCAGCCACATCAGCGGGCGGCCTCCCTGTCCACGGGCTCTCTGAGCACATGCCCACCCCAGGGCCTTGGCTTTGCAGTTCCTTCTGCCGTGCCCGCTGCCTCCCCGACATTTCTGCTCTGACGCCATCTTGTCAAAGAGACCTGCCCCCGCCCGGAAGAGCGTCCCCATCTCCCAGCCTCCCCACCCCTTCCCCGACGGTATGCACGGCACTCACCATCCCCAACTCCTATGTCGACTCAGAACGCCTGTGCCCCCCAAAACACAGCCCCAGAAAGCAGACTTGGATGCACAGCTGCGTCAGCTCCAGCCCTCAGCAGGTGATAAGCCAACATTTGCCGAATGAATGAATGCGTGAACACAAACCCAGCAGGTGGCCCTGGGTCCAGAGGAGCGTGTGGGTCAGGTGGCAGACGCTGGTGGCGAGGTTGGGACACGCGGCCGGGAGATGTCCGCGGTGCAAAGGAAATGGGCACCGGGCCCAAACTCGGAGGAAAGATCGGAGTCTGGGTTTCCCTTGGTCCCTCCCGGACCAACCAGATCAGCTTGAAGTCAGCTTCCGCGAGCCTGTCTCCCACCTGGAAAACCAGCGTGACGCACGCCCAAGAGTGTGGCGCAGAATGCACGGTAGCCGGCCTGGGGCGGAAACCGCTAGAACGCAGCGGCTCAGACTGCCACAGTGACAGCAGCACAAGCCACCCGCACACCTGCCCCTGGGGAGCCCCTTCCTGGGAGGATGCGTTGCCCCAGGGGAAGCTCGAGGCTCAGGGGGCGAGGACCAGCCCCTCCAGATGGTCTTCCTCCCACCTGTGCGCTGACCACCGCCACCAGCCTGCCTCTCCCCGGACCTCTGTCCCACCATGAGTGACCCGGGAAGGTCTCCCATGCTTGTCCGCTGTGGAATGCCACGGAGATTCTCCATTTGGTGGGAAGCCCTGCATCCGGGGACGCCCATCTGCCGGCCCGCTGCTCTGATAAGAAGCCAGGCCTGGACAGGAGGGACAGGAGTGCCCTCCACTGGGACAGGCAGCAGAGCCTCGCCCCGGGGAGACGGATGCATCTCTAAACACTGGTACCCCGCTGGTCACTGTGAGAGCGAAACAGGATGGAGGAACACAGATGGGAAAACTCGGGTCCGCGGAGCCCACCGCGAAGACCCAGAGACAGCGCACGTGTTCAGCGTGGCGGTGCGAGGGCGGCGGTCTGCGGGACAGACGCTCTGCGACCTTCCGCTGCGGTACGAGAGACACAGGGCACAGCACCCCGCCCGAGGCGTCCAGCGCAGTGACGCCGCCAACCAAGCGTGCGCGTGCCAGGCGCGGGCGACGTGGAGACACGCGGGGTGGAGGCGGGGCCCAGCCTCTTCCGCGGCGGCGCCCGTCCCCACGAGCATGTTCCCCGGCCCCACCGGAGCCTGCGCCGTCGCATGCCGGCCCACCCCGGAAGGAGCGCGCGTGGCAGCACGGGTCTCCGGAACACGACAGCCGCGTCCCCAGCCGGACCGGGACCCCCAGAGGCAGGACCACCGGGCCTGCTCGGCTCCCCCATCCGGCCTCGGCTCCCAGAAGCCGGTCCCAGCTCACCTGTCGGCTCCCTGCCGTCGCCGGGAGACACGGGAGCTGCCCCCATCATGACTTCGCCGAGGCCCAGCCGGGGTGGACACGGAAAGGATTTATCAGGCCCTCGGCCCTGTTAAAAACCTTCTGTCAAGGAATTTGAAACTCGCGTCTCGCATTCGGCGTTCGGAGACAGCTGTTCCCGGGGGGAAGGGGCTGACGTAAAACGCGTCAGCCTCTCGTGTGGCCATCCAGCAGCCGGGCGCTCTGGTCCTGACGGAAGGGGCCGCGGAGGCCAGGGGGTCCGGCGGGGAGTCCCCCTCTGGAAGGCCAGTGCAGCCTCAGGGGGTCCGGGGACGCCTTGGGGGAGAGGCCCAAGACGGGGCTCTGGGGACACTAGATAGAGCCCGTGGGGATGTGGCTGTGAAGAGGGAGGCAAGGACGAAGCCTCAGAAACTCAGGCGCAGCCTCGGCCTCCACCGGGAGCCGGGGAAAAGGGGGCGCGCGGCTGGCAGGGAGCCGCTTCCGGGCCGCCTTCTCTCAGAAAGCCGGTGCTGAGCAGGCCGTGGCCCAGCTGCTCTGGGGAGGGCAGGCTCTCCGTGCTGGTCTGTGCACCCGCCGCCCAGCAGGCCGCCACGGGTGTGAGGGGGTGGACTCTGAGACACACGCGTGTGCAGCGGACTACTCTAGGACCCTGCCTGCCTCTTCTGAAAGGCCTCTGGGGCCCCAGCCAGTCTCTCAGCCGGGGACGGTCCCCGTGGCTTACTTTGCTGTCCAGCTCGTGCTAGCCCAGCATCACCCCCTCTGACTGCCTCCCTAGTCACCCACTCTGCAGAGGAGCCCCTGACCTCACAGCCAAGCTTCTGCACACACAGGCACACAAGCCCAGGTTCAGGCGTGCACATGCTCACAGCTGTGCACACACCCTGCACACAATACACATGCACATGTGTACACCCCTGCACACACAGGTGCACGCACACTCATGAACCTGCGCACACACCTGCACACACAGATACATGCACGCAGATACTCATGCACACGCGCACACACCCGCACACAGGTGCACACACTCGTGCACGTGCACACACAGATACATGCGTGTGCATGCTTGTACACACCTGCACACACCTGCACGCATGTATGCACACACAGACGTGCACATACACAGACATGTGCACACACACAGCTCTGCGCACACACACACAGGCATGTGCACACACACAGCTCTGCGCGCACACACACAGGCATGTGCACACACACGCACACACCACAACAGGACTCTGGAGCCACCATTCAAATCCTGTCTCTGCCATGTGCCCATGCATAGGTTACTCAACCTCTCTGTGCCTCGGTATCCCCATAAGTGAGATGGTGGATGGCCACACTGTCCGGTTGCTAGGACTCTTGGGGAGGGGTGCTAGATGAGGCAGCGGGGGCAGCACTTCTGTCCTTGCAGAGTGAGGACACCGTGAGAGGCAGCTGTCAAAGTCATCACTGCGTCAACACTACCCAGAATGACTCAGCTACGTACCTGCTTGCTGCTCCACGACCTCCCTCCCCGGAATGGAAGGGCCCCCAAGGCAGTGTGGCGCTTTGTCGAGGCCAAAGAGTAATGCGGGTAGGTGTGGGAAGATGGGGTCTCCTCTGCTGCCTCCCCAGGAGCCCAGCTGTGCAGGGCCACACACCGCACGTGCAGAGGCCCCGACGGCTCTCCACACGCAGGTCCGGGCCACCCCTGTGTGCCAGGCAGCACGCCAGCTGGAACCCTCACTTCATCCTTGCAACTAGACCACAGGACGGGCCCTGTCATCACCGTGTTTCAGACAAAGCAGAACGGAAGCCCAGAGAGGGTAAGTAAATCAGGCAAAGCCCCACAGCGGAAACAGGAATGACGGTCTTGGAGCCCAACATGTCCTTCCTGTAACGTGGACCTCAAACACGCCTTCCTTTCCAGAAGGCTCCTGTGAGATGAGAGAGACTTTATATTTTCTCGCAGAGCCTCCCGACAACCCTCTTGGCAGGTCCTTCTTTGACCTCCTTCTCACCAGTGAGTTGGCGAGGCCCAGGTGATGCCCTCAGAGCTGCCCGGGGCCAGGGTGACAGAGCCCCAGTCAAGCAATGATGGATACGGGGCTCGCGTTCACTCCGCTACGACCTTCCTGACCTGCACAGCAGTACCGTGCACTCCCCCCATATAAAGTGAGGCTCAGAGAGGGCACCCACGTGCCCAGCCCCTGCCCCTAGGCCAGTGGGAGTGGCTGCGGACTCAACCCTGGGGACGCTGGCTGTGGTATCCATCCCGCCATTCCCACACGGCGGTTCCAGATCCTGTAATTCTGGCCCAGGTTCCGTGGGCTGGCACACGCTGCCTTGCACAATCTGAGCCGAATCCCTTTTCCATCTTTTCCCATTGGGTGCGTGAGGACCGGCTCCCAGCCCTTCTCGGCCTCCGTGGGGAAGGCTCACAGACGAGGCTCCAGGCAAAGCTCCTGATGTGCTCAGCGCCCAGGGCTGTCCCAGAGCCCAGAGTTAGTGGGGATGGCAGCAGGCAGCTGCTAGCTCTGTCCCCAGGACTGACCAGAGCAGCTCAAGTGACACTCTTGGAGCCCGCTCCCACACTCCTTGGCCGGAATCACCGGACGGCCAGATCCCAGGAATCTGGCTGCTTGCAGGAATCAAATCCACATTTTGCTGCCCACACCCAGGACCCGGAGGGTCTCTCGGAATAAGGTTTATGAGGTGGCTTCTGGATTTGATTACAAGGAAATGTGTTCCCCATCTCAACCCTTCAACTCTCTCTGCCCTCAACTGCAGGAATGTGACGCTGGCTGATTTCTCAGCAACTCCCTCGTTTCTTGCAGACACCAGATGATGAGCCAGTATTCTACCCGCTTCTGCTACTCACGAATCTCATGCGATTCAAAGGGACCGTCAGACTTCTGGGCCCCTAAATCGGTGAGATGTGAGCGTCCAGGGCCACCGCAATAAATCATCACCACCTGGGTGGTTTCCAATGCCAGGAATTCATTCTCTCACTGGTCTGGAGGCAAAAAGTCCAGAACCAAGGTGTCATGGAGGTCACTGCACTCCCTCCAGAGACTCCAGGGGAGGATCCTTCCTGCCTCCTCCCCCTCATGAAGGCTCAGGCGTCCCCTGGCTGCGGCATGACCTCCGGTCTCTGCCCCCCTCCCCACATAGGCTCCCCCCTGTGTGTGTCTCCTCTGTGTCTCATCTAAGAAACTGATCATTGGATTTAGGGCCTGGCCAGGTAATCCAGGCTGATCTCATCTCAAAATCCCTAGCTTAATCACATCTGCAAGGACCTGATTTCTAAATATCATCATATCCACAGGTTCTGGGGATGAGGATATGGGGGGGACACCATTCGAAGCTCTACAGTGGGATTCCTTCTTTCTCCTGAGCAAGCGTATGAAGAACCCTCAACTGGCTGGGCTGTCCCTAGGGAAGAACGGAGCTGGCAGGTGGCAGGAGCACTTGCTCTAGTCTTAGCCCCTCCCCTCCCCCCGCATCCGCAGGAGACCTTGGTCCTCGTTGCCAGCTACCCCGTTCTCAGAGCTGGGGATGCAGCGAGAGCCATGACCAACTGAGGCCTGGCCTCCTCTGAATCCACATGCCAGTGAGGAAGCCAGACAATAACCAAACATGAGAATAAATGGACAGATAACTATGCCACATGGTGATAGAACCCTTCAAAGAAAAATACAGCAGGATGTGGGACAAGGAATAAAGGAGTAAGAGGGCTATTTTAGATGGAACAGTCTTGGAGGTCTTGCTGATGACAGAGCTGCAGAGGTCAAGGTTGTAGGTCCTGAAAATAGCTAGGGGTTCTTACAGAAGAGGGAACTGCCACGCAAAGGCCCTGGGGTAGGTGTGCACTGGGAGTGTTTATGGAGCACAAGGAGGCCAAGTAGGGTCAAAGAGATGATAAGGCAAGATAATGTGGGGCCTGGGAGGCCCCGGGAGGGTTTTGGAATTTTCTCAAACTATGCACAGAAGCTGCTGGAAGGTTTCCAGCAATAAGCGATGGAGTTGGATTTCCCTTTAAGGCGATCACTCTGGATGGTGAGTGGACAGTAGAGTCCACGCAGAACAAGCAGGGAGAAGCAAGGCACATGGTTCTATTCTGGTTGGAACTTGAATCGTGCTCCTTGACCCGCCACCTCATCTGTCTAAGGTAAGGGGAGATTCCCCCAGACCACACTCGGCACCTGAGGAGCCATGCAGAACCACTCACTGGTGCCCATGCGTCCCAGAAGGGACAGGACAGCGCAGTCATCACCTCCACCCGAAACAAGCATGAGCAGCCTCATCCCGGAGCAACATCTAAAATGGGAAGTTTGGCCAAGAATAGGGTTTCTCCCCCTCAGCACCTTTGACATTGGGACTGGATGATTCCTTGTGGTGGGGCCATCGTGCACCTCGTCGTGCACAGCCTCCCTGGCCTGACCCCACTAGGTCCCAGTATCACCCTCCCAGGGACACCAACGCACACCGTCCCCTGTGGGGAAGAACGCCTGTCCCAGGGGATGGCCAGCAGGGTCTCACCTGGCACAAGGCTCCCGGCTCCTGCAGACCCGTGCCAGCCCTCAGACCTTCCACGGCGATGGAGACAAGAGTGCATCCCCCGCTGGGGTGGGGCTAGAAGGGGCCGCATGACCGAGCCCCTGCTCAGAGTCTGGAAGCTACCAAACCCTGGCTGCTCCCACGTAGCCCATCATCCCCGGGCCCCAAAGGGGCCCCTCCTCATCCCTGTTACCAGCAAGCCCCAGAACCTCAGCAGGCTACCTGCCCCGTGACCCCGGCTTCTTGGCCCTAAGACGGAAACAGTGATAAAATGACCAGCTGCGCGTACCATCCTCCCAGCCGTAGTCCTGGACCCCCGTGCCTCCCAGCCCTGGCCTTGTCTCTACCCCGACACACCCCTCTGTCTGCAGCAGCTCCTGACGCACCCCTGCCCACCCCTGCCCACCCCTGCCATGTTCGGTGGCCCTGGGTGGGTGGGTGCAAAGGGAGGCAAGGGGACCACGTGGTAGCGTGTGACCAGTGGCCAGCCAGGACAGGTTTCCGGGACGCCGGCTGCCTTGGTGGGCGATGGGCTTTGATGGCCTGCCAGGAATGACAGCCAGGCCCTGTTTGCTTTGTCTTATCTGAGTGTTTTGCACAGTATTACCTCCTGTCCCCTCTGTCCCCCTGTGCTGGTTATCAGCAGGCAGCCACAGCACCCGTCACACAGGGTGAAGCCCGTGGTGACCTTTCCCACACCCATCTGTCTGCACCCGAGATCAAGGCCCTCCACTTTCACGCACACCCTGCCAGAGGGTCGGCCCCAAAATGGCGAGCCTGGAAAGGAAACCTGTCCTCCTTCGGAATTCAGCTCCAAGGGAGCCCCAGGGAGGCGAGTCTGCGAGTGAGGAGGGGACCTTAGCTGTTTTCTGTCCTAGGGCTCCAGCATACCAGAACCAGCTGATGTGCATGTCCTGGGGCTGCAGTGACCAAGGACCACACGCTGGGCGGCCGACACAACAGGAGTTCACCGGAGGGCCCAAGTCTGAGATCGGGGTGTGGGCAGGGCGGGTCCTCCTGGGGCCGCCAGGGACTCTGGCCGGCCTCTCCCTGGCTCCCGCTGGCTTACTGGAGACCCTGGGCACCTCAGCTGTACATGCATCACCCCATCTCTGGCATGGTCCTCACACAGCCTCTACCCTGAGCACATCTGTGTCCACATTTCCGCCCGTTTTATAAGGACACGGTCGTATCGGCCGACTAGGAAAACGCTGATGACCACATCTTAACTTGGTCCCCTTCTGCAAAGGAGAATATAAGGTCACATTCACAGTTTCTGGGGTCAGGCCTTCAGCATCATTTCGGGGGGGCACGACTGGGAACTAAAAAGGACACATCCAACTTCTGTCCGACCCCATCAGCGAAAGCAGGGCATCTACAGGGCGGCTGGGTGATTCCAGAAGAAAGCCCTGGGCACTGTGCCCGAGCCAATGGATGTCGGGAGATGGAAGCCCGAAAACAGGACCCGTCCAGGCTCAGCTGGTGGCACCAGCAGCCAGCAACTGCGGTCCCCTCCTCCTGACTCCCACCACGTCCTCAGCCACAGGCAGTCTCTGCAGAGCCAGGCCCAGGGATGCTCTCCAGGTTGCACGGTGGGGCAGTGTGGAGCCCAGGGCCGAAGCCGCGGGCGAGATTTCCCAGCTGGTTTCCCGCGTGTGTTTGGTTTTCACGTCCCACCCCCGGATGGTGTGAGGGAGGGCTGTCTCCGCTCTCTCCACGGGGGATCGGAGATTCAGAGAAGCAGATGCTCTTACTCAGGGCAGCACAGCTAACCAGGCCCACCCAGTTCCATAGCCTGGTCCCCAAACGACGCAGCCTGGAAAACCAAGCCTGCGGGCGCCGGGCTGGGAGGCGGTCCCGGGACAGACGGGTGGGGTGCGGGAGTCTTCCTGCGAGGGTTCAGGACCGGCTCAGAACGGAGCAGGCCCACGGCCGGGTCCCAGCTCTGCCACTGACGAGCTGTGTGGCCTGTGCCTTGGTTTCCGCACGGGTAAAACAGGCACGAAAGTAGCACCAACCAGAGAGGGTCCCGGCGATTCGACGGAGTAGGAAATGTCGGCTTGCGGCTCCACAGAGGCGGGCCCGGCTGTCCCCCCTGCTGCTCTCCCCAAATTTGTGTTTCAGCCCCCGGCCCCATCTCCACTCACGCCCGCCTCCCTCCGTGGACGCATGACAGCTCACTCCAAGACCTGTCCGAGCGACTGCTGAGGTGAGAAATCTCCCACCGGCCCCTGCCGCCCGCTCCGCTCCCCACACGGAGACCACGCTGTTGGAGATGTGTCTGCCCCATGAAACCTAACCGCGACACGCCCCGTGACAGGGCGGCACTGCCGCCTCCAGTGCCAAATGTGACCGGAAGCCGATGCCTCCATTCCCTCCCCACACACCCCAAAGCGGCAGGACGGGGCTCTGCGAGGAGATTTGCTAGAGACGCTGATCTGGGGAGCACCTCCGGGGGGAGGGGGTTTCCACAGAAGGGAGCCAGGTGCGAGCGAGAGCAAACCATGGGAGTTAGCAAGGAGGAGGGAAAGGGGTGTGCGAGCCTGGGAACCCACAGCTAGGCCCCAGCCCATGCTCTGGGATCTTTCCACACATTTGGAGCAATAATGCCATTCTCAGGGACGCCTGAGTGGCTCAGTTGGTTGAGCGGCTGCCTTCGGCTCAGGTCATGATCCCAGCGTCCTGGGATCGAGTCCCACATCGGGCTCCTTGCTCGGCGGGGAGCCTGCTTCTCCCTCTGCCTCTGCCTGCCTCTCTGTCTGCCTGTGCTCTCTCTCTCTCTAACTCATAAATAAATAAAATCTTAAAAAAAAAATGCCATTCTCATCCTGCTCCCCTGTAAAAGAACTTAATGGCTTCTATAACAAAACAGCCAATCCAGGGGTGGTCTGGGGTTTCAGGCATGGCTTGCTCCAGGCCTCCAACAGTATCTCTAGAAACTGACTTCCGTCTCTATTTCCAGGCTCCATCACAGGCTCTGGGATATGATGCGGATGTCTGGTTTGGGGCGGGGCCCATTACACACACATATGCGGGGTATAGAAAATTGCTCTGTGACTGGTGCAGACTACTACTGCTAGGGACAAAGCTGACATTTGATTTTGGCCCTCAGGTTTATGAAACCCTGTGCCTAGAAAATTTTATTTAATAAATAACAGTAAATGCTATTTATGGAGTACTTACTACTCCCCTTCTGGGATCCACTCTGAAGCTCTTCCCCACTTCTAAGGGGAGGGCTACAAACCCACTTTGCTCACCAGGAAATTACAGCCCAGAGACCTGTTTAATTTGCCCAAGGGCAGAGCAGGGGTTCAGCTGAATGCCCCTGACTCCAGAGCCTTGCCCTTTTCACCACATCCAGCAGTCTCCCTTGTTCGGAAACCCATCACTAGACGATGAGCTGGCTTCGGGGCTACGTATCAGTAAACCCGACGGCTACAACAGTCCGGGGCGGGGCTCACACCCATGTGCTCACTGATTCAACACATAGGAAGGCATCTTTTCGGGGAGCCAGACGCAGCAGTGGTGTGCAGAAGGAAAGACACTTCCCCTTGCCCTCGAGGAACTTGGAACCTGCAACCCACGTCAGAACGCACATAAAAATCCTGCTCCGATGAGGAGGACCCTGAGGTTCAGAGAGGACCCCAGCTGGTGACCAACAGAGCCAGGATGTGCCAGCCCCATACCACGTTCCCCCTTCCACGTTCGGTAGCTGTGTCCTTGTGCTAAAATGCTGTGGATTACCACTGCCCCCGAAAGACGAGGCTCGCTAGGACTCTCCCCCAGACCAGCTGTGGGAACTTGGGACAGGTAATGAGCCTCTCTGAACCCCCTTCTCCTTTGCTACAGACAGAGGGCGGACCTGTCGGAAAGTCACAGCAGGCAACAGACTAGCGACCCTGAAACGCCCTGCGCACTGCAGCTAACGGGCTCACACCTGACCACTGCCAAAACCATGTCAGGCTGGTGGGTTCTCCTCTCCCCCGTGGCGCGTGCTTCGGTCCTGGATCCGTGCTCAGGCCTCTTCTGGCAACTGGCAGCCCCCACAGCCTCATCCGCCGGGATTCTAGCCCAGCAGGGAAGAGGGAGCGTTTCCATGCCAGTGTTCTCTGGGTAGCCTGCGGGTGTCTTCTGGCAGGGCTGTCCCCAGTCACCCCGGTCATCACTCACCTTTGAACCCGGCAGGCTGGGCGGGGCAGGCTGGATGGCAGAGCCCTGGGTCTGTCCAAAATGGGTACAGGGAAGGAGGGATGCAGCCACAGGGAAGGGCTCCAGGGTTCCGGGCTCAGAGCACACGCCGCCATCACCGGGAGCAGAAATGCCAGTGCCTCCGGGTGAGATGGGGTAAGTCAGATCCACTGGGACGGGCCCAGACGTAGGTGTGCTGTGTCGCTCCCGTTGGTGCCGCTGGGCACCGAGATCAAAAACAAGCTTGCTTACTCAACCGAGGTGTTTTGTTTTGTTATTTTAATTTTATTTTTTTAATCTTTGAAAGGCAGACGGCCACAGGCAGAGCCTCGTCTAGAGCTGTCTGGAGTCTTGGAAGCTTGACTCCCCCACGATCTCCAGAACGTTCTCCTGCAGACAGGCCTTGAGAGCTGGCCGGGAGGTCCCAGCAGGGGACGGCTGCTGCTCTGGGGTCCTCCATGACAGAACAGCCCTCCTCTCTTGGGGGAAGGTCGTCCCCTTCAACCCAGCGTGTGGCTTCGGGAGGGACGCACGTGGGGCGATGGGGGATGCAGGGGACGCCCACCCAACCAGGCCAGCGAGTCAACCCTGGTGGTCAGTGGGGTGACAGACATTGGGGCTGGAATGCCCCCACGTCCTCAACTTTCATTTTCAGCAAGTGGTGTCTTAGCCTGACGGGGCGGCTCTATGTAAGGGCCAGAGACGGGGCTTCCACGGGCTTCTGTGTTCTCACGGTTCTCACTCCCGTGTTTCTCCCACTCTGTACGAGGACGCTGACCACCTTGCACGTGACCTCCGCTGACCCTGGTCACCTCCCAGTGGCTTCACCTCCAAGTGCCGTCCCATTAGAGCCTGGGGCTTCAACATGGAAACCTGCTGGGAATGTGGCTCAGTCCACAGGAATGTGCTTGGCCCCATATCACTGATACAAGCCCAGAATATTCTAGAAGGAAAGAGGACATGTCAAAAATTCTGCTAAGACAAGGATCTGGACATGAGAGCAGACCGTTGTGTCGTGGAGTGAAATGGCGCGACAGGGCGACAGGCGTGGGGTCTCAGCTGGCCTCCTCGTGCTTCTCCATTAAATGGACTCATTCGATGTCCACGGAGGCGCCCACCAAGCAACCGGCCCCGCTGCAATTGTTTTTCCACTTGCTACAGATGGAGCAGAGAGCCAGACACGGTAAATTACTCGGAGCCTTCAGATGACCCAGTTGGAGTCACCCTTGCCAGCCCGCGGCGGTCTGACGACTGACGGGTACACACACGATTCAATCCATCACAAGGGCCTGACTCGGGAAGGACAGACTGGCGGGAGAGCCAAAACAGATGTGGGCGGGGGGGGCGAAGGAGGCTCCTAGAGCCAGCGCCCGCCACGCAGCCGGGCCAGGTGCGCCCTCCGCCCCGGTGTCGTCCAAGGCGGTCTTCACAGACAGGGACAAGGTCAGGTGCTCCCTTCTTCAGAATAAGCCACCAAATGCCTCAATATGACGGTGACGTCCGGAGAGTTATAATAAATAAATTCTACATTTGCAGGAAGATAGAAAATAGACTTTCTCGTTATCTGCATATGTGGGAGCAACTCCTATCGTTTTCGGGTAGGAGCCGAACGCCACTCACACCCGGACGACCCTGTGACAGCACTTGCTCGTCGTCCGCAGGGACTGTGGCGCTCAAGAGGGCCGGCAGCCAGGAGACCCGAGACACATTAACGCTGTCTGCTCACTTTGTTCTAAGAAACATGTCTAACACCTTTTCTGTGGTTTTTACACCAAAAAATTGAAATTTAAAGAAAATTTTTACTTTTGGGTCGGGAGGAAAATCCCTCGATAGAATGTTGGCTCTGTGTGGTTCCCAGCGAGAGCCCAGCGCTTCCTTCAAGATCTCTGGACTGAGGGCGCCGGGCAGTCCTGGGCGGGCCAGACACTCAGGCTCGGGGCTCAGCGGAGACACACTCGAGCCACAGAACTCACAAACATCTGAGCTGGGGGGAGTCCTGGGGACGCACCCGGGGGCGTGGCACCGGCGGGATCCGCACACTCCGCAGGACGCACCCTCACGTCTGCCCCAGCTCCAGGGATCTCCGACCCGGGGGCCTGGGAGAGGCGGGCCCAGGCACTGGCAGATTTCAGACAGCCTTGAAGGGATCTGGCTGGGCCTCTGGAAGGTCACACGGAGCCGAGCCTGGTGCAGCTCCTCGTCTCGGAGACAGGGAACGCGAGCACCCACGGAGGGTGGCCGGTGGTCTGGGCCGCACGGTAAGGAGAGGAGCCGGAGTTGGGCAATGTCGGCAGGGCCTCAGCTCCCACACTCACCTCAAGTCTTCAAGCATCAAGACCATGTTAATGGGTGGAATCGTGACCCCCAGAAGATACTGCCAAGTCCTAGGCCCCGGCACCTGTGAGCGTAAGCCCATGTGGAAATAGGGCCTGTAGAGGTGCGATTAGTCAGGATGAGCCCTAAGTCCACGACACCTGGTGTTCTTCTAAGCAGAGGAAGAAATGAGACGCAGACAGAGGTGAAGTCGAGGTGAGGACTGAGGCAGACGTCGGAGGGACGTGGCCACAGTTCAGGGAAGCCCCGGAGCTGGAAGAGGCAGGAAGGATCCAGGACTTTCCCATAAGCAGAGCAGGCAGCATGAGGAGGTGTCAGCCCAGCCGCACATTGGGGAAGTTTCCAGGCAGGCCTGGCTCCAAGGGGCCATTTCCCCGGAGCCCTGGGCAGGCCGGGCCATGCCTCTTGACTGCAGGCCTCCCCATCTCCCACAGCAACCCCATCCACCGAGCCTTGACCCATTTCTGCTGCAGCCAGGAGACCCGTCCGGTCCAGAAGGGTGACAAGCAACATCCCGCCCTCCTGCCACATGTCCTCCGCTAGGACTCCTGACTCCAGACAGAATCCCCACCTCCACCAAGGCGCAAAGGCTCACCAGAACCTGGCCCCACCTGAAGCACATGGACCGTCATAGGCCAGGCCACGTCCATAGCTATAGCCCCCACCACGGGCTGGGGGGAAGCAATATGGTGCACTGGCCCAGAGTGTGTGTCAGTGTCGCCCATCGGCGCCCGAACGTGGCCTCTACCGCTGACCAGGCGGATGCACAGAGCTCCCTCGCTCCTTGGAGCCACGTGTCCTGCTCTTCAGTAGAAAACGTCACCTCTAGCTCTCGTGAACGGTGCTAGGAGTGAACACCACGGTGCTTGGCACAAGGGGAGCTTGCCACCAACGCGACTGTCACTGAGGCTTTAGTCCGCGGCTCTGGCCATCAGCTGCTGGGGCCCAGCTGCTTGGCAGCCACTAGGTGGTTTAACCTGAGCACAGAGGGCCTTTGGAGGCCCAGCGGGAGCAGGGGGCAGGGCACAGGCTAACATCGGGGACCCTGGGATGTGCTGGTGCTGGAGGCAAGCAATCCTTTCAGGGGCAGCTTCACACAGAGGAGCCCAGCCAACAAGGTGGGCACATCGGGGGCTACGTCTGCTTCTAAAGACAGGGGCAGGCAGCAGAAAGGGAGTGGAGGTCCGGCTCGTTCCTGTCCTGCCCCCTGACAATCTCCGGTAGCTCCTCGGTACCCCCCAGGCCCACATCCATGGCCCTAGTACACACTTCAGAGCCTCTCTGGTCAGGTCTCTGCTCACCAGGCCAGCTTCATCCTTTGCCAGGTCGTCCCTGTCCCCACCTCAAAGTGCACCCCAGCCAGGTTGACCTGGTTTTAATCCTCTTAGTGACTGATAGATGGACGGATGACGGATGGAGGGATGGATGGACGGATGATGGAAGGAAGGAAGGATGGGCCGGACGGACGGAGGAGGGAGGATGGGACAATGAATGGACGATGGGTGAGTGCAGGGATGACAGAGTAAAGGAGCGAACAAATGGACACAGGCACGGCCCTATGATGTACACAGACAATCTCTGATCTCCATCCTGACGCTGTCCTTTCTCTCCTCTGGCTACTTGCATCACACGTGTCCCCCTAGAGTTGGTGCCCCAAGTTCAGATGGACTTAGGCTAGCATTGCCTGGTGTGGGGTTAAGCAAGAGAGCTTAAGACTCACTCACGGAAAATTTACCACAAAACTAATTTCTCTACAGTAAGTTCTATCCCGTCCTGTTTTTTTTTTTTTTTAATCCATTCACATATTAATTCTTCAGTAAGGGAGAAGGGAGATGGCTTTGGGGCGCTGAAATGTACAAACACTGGAGGCCTGTTAAAAAGATCGGTCAAGGAGCACCTGGGGGCTCCATCGCTAAGCTTCTGCCTTCGGCCCAGGTCATGATCCTAGGGTCCTGGGATCAAGCCCTGCATCGGGCTCCCTGCTGGGAGGGGAGCCTGCTTCTCCCTCTCCCACTCCCCCTGCTTGTGTTCCCTCTCTCGCTGTCTCTCTCTGTCAAATAAATAAATAAAGTCTTTACAAATAGAGAGAGATCGGTCAATGTTGGGTTCGGCTACGGCCGGGTGCTGGTCTGGTGTTAATGTGGGGCCCCTACAGGGACCATCTTCCCAGACAAATGCCGAGAGAGGGATGACAGACCTTGGCTTGCTTCCCGTGGTTCAGAACTTTTCCTCAATCGTCAGTACAACGGCTTCTTTGGGGATCTGTGCGGACTCTCAGAAGGGACGCTGTGTGAAGCCTCTCAGTGTGTGGTTTACGTATTTCTCTGCTCCCACAGAGTTGTCCAGGGTCACACAGCTACTAGGTCACGGAGCCAACATTTGATCCCGGGTGTGCTAAAAATACTTTCTTCTCCTACAAAAGAGCGGTGTCCTTAGAGGCTGACCCCCTTCATGAGAGGAAGCTGTGGATTTAAGATATAGATCAGCGCTTTCTGAATCAGAGTGACCCGGGCCTCCCCTCTGAGTGGGGCCAGCAAGTCTGTTCCCGCGTCCCGAGGTGGTGAAAAGTTCAGCGTCAGAGCCTGCAGCCTGACTTCCTGAGCTCGAACCCAGCCCCACGACTTGGGAGAGCGGCCTTGGGCAGCCACGCTCCCCCGCCCACGTGTGGCCACTCCCGCACAAACACGTTTTTGGAGTAGTGGCAATGCCTGCGGAGGCAGGTCCTGCACGTGCCCCACGGCCCAGCAATCCCACCAGCCCAGGTCCGCATGTCCCCGAACCAGGGCAGGCCTGCCCAGGAGCACCCCGCCTGACTGCCCGATGCCCACGCACAAGAAGGTGACAAGTCTGCTGTGCGGCGGCCGCAGTGGGAGACCCAGTGCTTACAGAACAATGTTCAGTGACGTCTAAAAGTGTGAGGCAGGGGCCATCCAGAAGCCCAGGGCGCAGAGGACAGGTGCAGGAACTCAGAGGCGAGGCTGAGGAGCACAGCTATCCAGGACTTCCTGAAGTACGAGACTGGTGGGGCCATGTAGGGAACAGAATTGCTCTCAGAGGGTTGAGGGGCCCCAAGATAACCCTTCTGACTCCCACTCTACCCACCTGATGGCCCTTTATGGGGTTCCTGGGGCTCCAGGGAGCAGTCTGTAAAGCCCCAGGAGATGTGGGCCATGGTACTCAGATATCTGGTCAAACACCAGTCAGGATAATTAACATTGAAATCAGTAGACTGAGTAAAGCAGATTACTCTCCATCATGTAGGTGAGCCTCATCTAATCAGGTGAGGGCCTTCATAGAGAAAAGACTCACTTTCCCTAAACAAGAGGGAATTGTGCCACTGATAATCTTCACACTCAAGCTATAGCAAGAGCTCTTCCCTGGGTCTCCAGTCTGCTGGCCCACCCTGTAGACTGCAGACTTGGCCAGCTTCCACAATCACATGAGCTAACTCCTTTGAATGAATGAACGAATCTTAGAGACGAAGATAGACAGGACCTTCCAAGCATTTGTTGGCGATGCAGATAGAGGCAGAGGAGAAGGTCTGCAGCCAGCAGAAAGCCAGCTGGACTGGGACAGCTGCAGGGTTGGACACTGTGTAAGAAGCAGGTACACCAAATCTCCATGATATCCTGTGATTGGACAGCCCTGGACACTCACTGTCACAAGTGACACCTGCTTGCCAATGGGGCCCTAGGAGCTGACCACACCTGGCACAGGTGAAAGAGGTGCTCGGTATACAGGTGCGGACACATGGCTGGCGAACCCCCTTCAGGTGTGAACAGCGCCCAGGGGGATGCTTCTCTGTTTCCCCACAGCACCTGCTCAGTCTAGGACACACTGTTCCTCCACAGCCTTTAGCTTGGTGTCCTGTTCCTACTTTTCAGTTCACCAGGGTAGTTCATTTCTTTGCGATGCACTGTAAAATAATATTTGTGACAACCACGGGATTAATATTATAAGGACCACACAAAAAAGCCTAACACTGTTCCTGGCAAAGAGAAGTGAATCTTTTAAAAATATGTTTCCCTTCAAAGTTTCACAGAATGAAATGTTTAGAGTCAAGCCATTGCTACAGCTCCCTCCCACAAACAAAAGTGCTTTAACGTCTTGGCCCGCTCTGTACGGCAACACCGGGGGCGCTTCTCACAGTGGTGTTGCTCAACAAAAGGACCCGACACAGACGAGAGCCCTCTGCACGGCCCCAGGACCGGCCCTTCGAGCCCTGAGAGCCAGTGGGAGAATCAGAGAGAAGCTTCCTCACAGAGGAAAGGGCTGGTGTTGACCGGAGGGGCACAGGGGCTGCTGGGGGCTGGAGATGTTGGTGTTGGTGATGCTCACGTGGGTGTGCCCGCGGGAGAAATCCACTGAGCAGGACACGGAGATGGGCGCTCCTCGTGGAATGCATTGACTTCAGTAGAAAATACACGTAACAGCTTTATCCTAGAATCGAGTCTAGAGAGCAGTGGGTTTAAATGTTTTTACTTGGCTGGGAGGAAATGCACGTACGTGGCTCTGAGCTTCAAAGATCTCCATTCAGAAACCGCATCCCATCCCTGCCTCCCCCTACCCCACTGGCTCCCCGCATGGCCCGCCATGACCAGTGCCCCTGATGGGCCCTGGCTCCCGGATACTCCACAGGGTTTTACCTCATCTAGCCGGGAACAGCAAGTTAGGAATTATTGAGGGCTCACCAGGCACCCAACATTGCAAACGCCACTCCTGCTTTTCATCCCCCTTTTACTGGTGGGGAAATGGAGGCACAGACATGGTAAGCAACTTGCTCCAGGCCACGGAGCTAGTGAGGGGCAGAGCAGGGCTCTGAGCCGCGCCCTCAGCCCTGGGTCCCACGGTGCGAGACGCATGGCTGGGGAACTTGACCATAAAAGCGAGTCGTGAATTTTCTGGCGACAGACCGATAGGGATATTGCTGGGGAGCAAAATCCATCTCTTTTACGACTGTCCTGACATGTTTATAGATCCGTGCATTTGATGGGGGAGGGGAGGAGAGCGGCCCCTCCCCCACCCACCACTAGGCAGGGCTACATCCAACCCCTGCGGAAGAATGAGGAAAACTGCCCATTTTGAATGATTTCTACCAAAGGAGGTTCCAGACTTGATCTTCCCCACGTCAGCCCTCCAGACCCTGGCTGATTTTAAAGCGCTGTCTAAACCTTGTTCAGACACCCATGGCCCTGACCTCCGTTCCTGCACCACTCTGGGGCTTCTGCCAGGGTGCCCCCCCACCCACGGCACACAGGATGGGGAAGCCCCTGGGGCCGGAGAAAGGACCAGAGTGTTGTCTGCCCCCCAGAATCCAGGGACCCAGCGCCCGATCTCTCCCCTTGGGGTAACTCCCCGACCACCCACATTTGCGGAGCACGGTGTGGACTCGGGGGCCGGGTCCCAAAGGCACTGTGGTTTCTGTTCTCCCAGCAGAAGAGAAAACATCCCGAAGGCAGCTCAGAAGACAGGGTTCTGGTCGTGCAGAAGTGGAGCCGAGTCAGGGGTCTGGGTGTGCCCTCTGAAGAAGGGGGGCAGAGGACTGGGGTTCAAGGCTCGTCCTCTGTACCGAGCTGTCTTCGTGGGTGACACCCAGACCCGGCAAGCTACTTATACAAGCAGAGGGACACCGGCTGCCTATGGAACCAGTCGAGGGAAGGGCCGGGCACCCAGACAGTGATGGTCAGCGGGACCTCGCCCGATCAGCGTGCCGTGGCGGCTCCCCACAAGAGCCAGACCTTCTAAGCTGCTCAGTGGAATGGCTCCCTCTGCCAAGACGCAATAATTACCCGTAATTATTATGCAAGCTTCTCATCACGGCATGGTGGCTAATTAGCTACAAATTGCTCGGGCAGTAAATCACCTCGGGCAGAAAGACCTCCTTCCTATGGAATGTGGGCGGGTTACTGAGGGGGAGGCAGGCGGTGGCTGCCCCACGGAGGTGGCTGTCCTCAACTTACTGGAGTCTCTGGGAAGAGGGCGGTGTGGCGCCCCCGAGCCAAACTCCCGCACTCCGTCGAGGTGTGGAGGAACGGGTGTGTGTGCCCCCAGACCCCCCACTCCTCGCTTCGGTCAGGCCCCGCAGAACCTCCTCCGTGCCTGCCCATCCTTGCCCCCCGGAGAGGGGGCTGCTGCTACCCCAGCGTGCTCCGGGCACCAGCAGCATCGGAAAGCCCGGCCCCCCACTCGAAATCTGCCTGCTCACACGCGAGGGCAAGCTGCGCAGAGAGCCCCGTCACACCCAACACTGTCTTCTGGGGTCCTGTTCCTAATTTTTAAAGAAGACGTTCATTAAAAAACAAGTGTCCTCTCCTGGGGTGCCACACCAGCGGAGCCTTTGCCTCCGTGGAAAGTGGCGGGACCTAGCACTGGATGCAAGCGCCACAGGGCGGGGTCACGGACCGCCCAGACTCCAGAGCAGTGGTGGGCACACAGTAGGTGCTCAATAGATGTGCGAAGACAGGAAGGGTGTGGGCAGGACGACCCGGCTGCCACCCTGAGGCACTGATGTGTGGTCTCGCCGCGTGTGCTCCGCAAGCTCCGACTTCAAGTGGACAAGGCTTATCTTGCAAAAACACGGAAAGGTCTCACGTCCTCCTGTGCTTACTGACACGGCACTGGCTGGCGCGTGTGGAACAGTGTAGGCAGACCGCCATGCCCGAGCCCTCGGATGGAAGGTGGCGCCCACGGTGGTCGGGGCCAGCAGGCGGTGGCCACGCGTGGCTACAATGTGGAGTGACCCCTGCCTGGCCTTCTGGAGAGCTGCAGGCTTGAACTTTTGAACCTGAGTTTTGCTGAGCTCCCAGGCTCCAGCTGTAGGGAGGGGTACTGGACCCTCCCAGGGCCCTGGGGATCGCTCTCCACCAAGGACGCTGGTGGCCCCTGGTCCCGGATGAAGCTGGATTAGGGGCTTCCTCAGCAGCCCCCTACCTGACTCAGACTGTTTACGCTGCTGGCCCACAGCGGCCGCTCGCAAGTCCTAGGGCAGAGTGCCCGCCGAGCACCGGCTCCCATTCTACACGTGTGGTTTTGTACAAACCACAAAGCTACGTGGATCTGCGTACGAGGCCCCGAGTGCAGGTGCTGTTCTTACACCCATTTTACAGATGGGAACATGGAGGAACCCCAAGAGAAAAGGGGTGCCATCTGCCACACACCCGTCCCTGAGCCTCGGCTTCCACACCAGGAAAATGGGATGGTGAGGACAGCTCTGCTGGCCTCCCTGGGGGCGGGGAGGCCCAGGGCACTGACAGCCCTTCCTGGCAGGGCTATATCCGTGTCAAGGACCCTCCGTGGTGCACCCAGGACCAAGGTCACAGCAGCTGCTTAAGGAGCCACCATCAAGGAGCCGATACAGCAGAAACGCTTGCTACAGCGCCCAGTGCTCCAGAGTCCGGGGTTCTAACGAGCCGTGCAGACTCGTATTCTGGGGCTGTGTAAGCACGAGATCATGGAGCCTGCACACCTGTGCCCTGTGGGGATGGGGCAGGAGGAGCCCAGGAGGGACGGTTGCCCTTGGCTCCATTCATGGACGGCCAGATCCCAGGGCTCACACTACTAGCTGTCTCTCTCCTGCTGCGAAGCCTGTGGCGCTGATGGTGCTGGTGACAGTGACGGTGCCCATCTTACCCTCCGGCTCAGATCACAGCTTTCAAGTCCCTTGAAGTGGCCACTCCCGGCTCAGCCCTCTGGACGCCCCTAGAGTTTGATACTTGGACATTCCCCGCGCTGGGACTGTCCTGCCTTCCGTCCAGCACCCAGCTGAGAACGAAACCAGGCCCTGCCTTCTCCATCTTGCTCCTCCTCCGGCCCACCCAAGGCCTTGTTCATGTTGGTGGCAGAGGGCAGCTCCAAGAGCTCCCATTTTAGAGGTCAGACTGCAAAGAAGCTTCCCTTGGGACCCCCGGGATGCGTGCGGGCTGATGGGTTTAAAGTTCCACTTTGGCCTGGTGACTGTTTCACCGAGCTAAGGCGCAGTCTCCTCCGCTAGAAGTAGGAATAACACATTATAGGATTAATGTAAGCATGGGGATGAACAGTGACTCCCCAAAGCTGACATCTACCCAGCATCTCAGAACGTGACCTTATTTGGAAATAGGACCTTTGCAGATGTAATTAGTTAAGATAAAGTCACAGTGGATGGCGGCAATGCTAATCTAATGACTGGTGTCCCTAAAAGAGGCCGTATGAAGACAGAGAGGGAGGACGAGGCCCTGTGACCATGGAAGCAGAGGGGAGGGACGCCAGGGGCCACTAGAAACCCCACCCACACCATGACTGGGGACATGTGGCCTCCAGGACTGGGGGCACAATATCTCTGCAGACCGGAACAGTGTACTGCAGCAGCCCTGGGAGCAGAGGGTGTCCTCAGAACACTGCTCTCAGGGCAGGTGCCCCGCCACGGTGGTAACCGCCACTTTCTGGGAGAGGCAGCAGGACCCGAGTATGGGCCACCCTGGCAAGATGTCCAAAGGCACCAAATGAGATAGGAGCAGCCTGCGGTTTCGGGGCCATCCCCTCTGCACGAGCCCTGGGGTAGGTTGTGCCCACAGACCTCCCCCTTTGCAGTGACCACAGCTGCCCCAGAGCCCCCAACCAAGCAGAGCCCCCAACAGCGGAGCAGACCGTGGGATGCTGCCTTTGTCTGCCTGTTTAGGGAACAGGACCTTGTCTGCCCCCTGGAACCCAAATACAGATGTGTGGGGTCAGAGGCCGGGGCTAATTAGCTTAGGAAGGCCGCGTACACTTGACCGGAGCCACGAAGGTCATCAGGAGACCCCAAGATGCCCCTGTGCTATTTTTAGCCTTGGGGGCCCTGTCTGCGTGGCCCTGGGGGCACAACGTCTGTGTGGCCGGGATGACTGGGTGGGGCGCTCGGCTGAAAAGGGCAGAGGGGAAGGAAGGAGAGTGTGTGCAGGCCCGTGATGAAGGGTGATTGGAGACACCAGCCGGCCCGCCGGGGTCTGTGTGACGGTCACAGGGCCAGCGTTCCCTGGGACTTTTCACTCGCACTCTCTGTTCAGGTTCACAGCGGCCCTGTGGGTGCCAGCTCCCTCTCGATGCTGGGGAAACTGAGGCAGGGAGTGAAGAATGTCCCATACACGAGCCCATGATATCCCCATGAGACCCCGCAGACCCTTTGTACTGTAGGAGCTACGTTTGAGGGTTTTGTAGGGTAGAAAAACACATGCTTTCATGCGGGATTATGGGGTGCATGGACTTTCCCAGATGGGAGCTCCGGGGCAGGTAGGAGAGAGGTGAGCCCCACACCACCACTCCCGGGTGAGGGCTCAGAGCCAGGCTTCTGAGGGCTGGGCCTCAGGGCCTCTGCTGTAAAATGCAGGTTCCCGCCCCGAGGGTTGGAGGGAGGGGCTGCGCCTGGGGAGCTTAGTGCGTCTCCCTAAGAGGCCAGGGCTATACGGGCTTCCTGTGACACCACAGCCACCCCAGCTTGATGCAGCAGAGGCCGGTGACAGAGGAGGAAGGCTTGCAGGGCTGTCCCGGGGCAGGGGTGGCCCCCAAGGGCACAGGAGTGGGGGAAGCCAAGGAGGCAGGGGGGACGAGGCAGGCCAGCCGGGCTGACTCCAAGGCTGCGACGTCCCGAGTGTGGGGCCCCAGCCGTGGCTGGGACGCTGAGCGCGGGGAGACAGGAGATTGATGGAGCTCTGATTACAGGGAGATAGGGCTCTCCAACGGCTTCCAGGGGCCCCCTTTGTGGGATTAGTATTTATTACGCCCTGAATTAGCTGGCAAGAGGGTCGGCTTCTGTGGAGACGGTCAGCAGAGCCTCAAAGCATAATGTTCCTTTTACTGCCCCGTAAACCCAGCTGAGGCTCCCTCCTCTTCATCCTGCCCTCTCTCAGTCCCGTCCTTTTATGCCTTTTAAACCTTTAATCAGAGGCTAATTGGGCAGAATAATAACAAATCCCTTTCAGCTCTGCCCTTCCAGAAGCCCCGCCTGGAGGTGCCTAAGGGAGCAAAGCCCTATGAAAGACGAAAGACGGGGGTACAGCCCAGGAGGGCAGAAGCTCAGGCGTGTCCTATGAAATACAGAATACCTAATACCACTGCTCAAACAAGTGGCGGAGAGCAGTCTCGGAGGAGGTTATTGCCGCTGCGTGCTCCTCTAGAGGGAGCCATTTTAACCTCACCCTGAGCTGTACAGTGCACAACCTGGGCAACCATGCTACAGCAACCAGGTAAAATAGAAAGGCGAAGACACACAGTCAAGGCCGGCAGTGGCATATCAAAGGCAACCTGTTTTCTTCTGAGCTTCCCCTGCATTTTCTAATCATTCTTCTAGAGCGAAGAGGCTTAGAAAAGCAGGCCCAGTTCCAAGTGCTTGGGAGGTATTCACCCTGTTCACAGGCATAGTAATCCTAAAAGCTAGGTCTTATCATAATCACCATCTCACAGATGAGGCACTGAGGTGTCACATGACGGACCGTGGATGGCCAAGCTGGCCACTCTGATTCTGTCCTCCCAATTCCCAACGCCAAATAGGTCGCCTCCTACTGTTCTATTCCCAAATGACGTCAACTGCACTTATTTTAGGTGACCCAGCCAAATCTCACATCTAGCCCTTCAGTGGTCACCCTCTCCCTTCTCCAGGTACCTGCTTTCCCTTCACTCAAACCCTCTGCTCCCCACCACACAGTTCTCTGACAGACTTGGTCCTTATCATTTATACTCTAGCAAGAATTTTAGACCCTACACAGCCCTCCAGGGACCTCACTTCTTACTGAATGGTGAAATTCCTCACCGAGATCAGTATGCAAGCAGAGAGGATCCGGAATGGGAATAGGGAATTTTGCTACTGACCCAGAAATCAAAATGGTTAGGCACCCCTGAACACAATCTGACGGGCTGACTTCTAGGAACAGAAGGTCGTTAGTGATTGTTTAGTGACAGTTCTAGCTATAGGAAAAACGAGGAAGGAAAGCAATTTCTGCAAAGCACACTGGAAGACCGTTTACAGCCGAAACTGTGAGTCTCACTCAAAGATTATCTTCCAGACCTGCCTTCACAAGAAGAGAGAATACAGGCGTCTGAGCGACAAGCCCCCTCCCCAGACTGACATGGAAACATCGCTGCGTATGCTACAGACGTCGGAGGCAAAGGGTCCCAGGGGGCCCAGGCGGAACTGTCCCATCACAAGGTGGGGAAGGCGAGGCTAAGAGAGTTAATAACACCAACTGTGGCTTAGCAAAGCCCTGTGAGTCACCAGGCCCTGTGCCGACTGTAAAACTCATCGCAGTTAACCTGCCAGCCTATCAGGTAGGCAGAGTTTGGCAGGTGCTGGGTTAAGGACACTGGGGCGGAGTTTGTGTTCATTTGTTTCAGTAGCAGACTTTTCAGAGCCTTGACTGTGTTTACGTGTGCTGCGACTCTCCAAGCAATAGACAGGATTGCTGACATCCCTGGTCATCTGGGCAACGAAATACCTGTCTGTGGAGCCCGTCCTGGAACACAGCCCGGTTCTAGATTAGAACCACATCGACCTTCCAAGAGCTCTGCCAGTTTGGCGTGAATGCAGATGCCCCGTAAGTGGTCCCAGCTGGGAGGGCCCGAATTCCAGGGCCAGGCAGGCGGGGTCACCTTGCTTCTGTCCACCATCACACAGAGGCGTGTGGGGCTCCTTCTAGCAGAGGACCCTGAGCCCGTCGCCAGAGCGTCTTGTAGGTGAGTGGGATGAAATGGTGTGCTAGACACGGTCAGTGGGCACAGTCAAGCTTCTCTTTGTCTCGGACACAAGAAGACCACGCTTCTCAGCCCTGCTGCCACTGGGGAGCATGGTATGTGCCTGCTTCTTCAGCCGGGGAGCCAAGGTGACACGGGTGAGTCCCAGGCTGGATGGGTAAGGAGAGGTGAGGCCCCCACGTGCTAACGTGAAAGCCTCATGTCGAGACGATGGGGCAGCAAGACGGAATGGCCCGGTCACTGGACCACTGCATGGAGGGCAGCTGCCCCCAAAAGCTCGCCTGGACCTGCAGGGGAGTAGCATGAGCTGGAGCTCACTGAGGTCGGGAACTGTGTGTTACCGCAGCACAGCCCAGCAGAGCCTGGAGGCCCGGAGAGCACCAAGCAAAGATCAGTGAACCAGACACGAATCCCCCCATGGGGCACAGTGCTCAGAAGGGGAGGCTCGACTTGAGACACGGGTCTTGGACCCAGCTCTAGGAGGTGTTCCATGAGGTTGTCAGACAGTCCTGGGAGGCTGAGCCTCCCTCTGCCCCCAGTGACCTCAATAACACACCCTTCACCTGCCCCCTCTCCCTCACTCCCATGCCCTTGACCACCCCAGTAAAGTCCAGCTCCAAAGGGTGCAGCTTAGTGGGAGCCCGGATAAGACCAGGACGGTATTACCGGAATCAGAGGGGGAAGGTTTTGTTTTGTTTTGTTTTACAATTCTTTTTTTAAGATTTTATTTATTTATTTGACAGAGACAGAGATCACAAGCAGGCAGAGAGGCAGGCAGAGAGAGGGGGAAGTAGGCTCCCCGCTGAGCAGAGAGCCCGACGCGGCGGGGCTCGATCCCAGGACGCCTGAGACCATGACCTGAGCCGAAGGCAGAGGCTTTAACTGAGCCACCCAGGCGCCCCAGGGGGAAGGTTTTGTAACAGCCCACGGAACAAAACATTGAAAAGCAATCATTGCTCCACAGGGAAGTGACAGCAAAGGTGCCTGATGATGAAAGCCACTGGCCAGGACCCCCGTCCCCTTCATCGTTTCCTCCAAGCTTCCCCACAAATACCTTTTATTACTTCCTTGATTTTACAAATTTGGAAACCGAGGCTCAGAAAGGTACACTCTTTCCTCTGAACTGGGTGACTTCCCATCTACCCAAAATATCTTCTGGGAGAAGAAGCAACAGGAGAGAAAAGGTGACTCTCAGATCAGCCCACTCCAAGAAGGCTTCCTGGAGGAAGTGGACAATTTTGGACATGGAACCCTTTATTGGGAACCAATGCAAATACGCAACATCATGACAACTGTTATGACTATCCCCATCCCAGTGAGAAGCTTGATGCCTGGGGTGTTCTGTCTGTCCCAGTTAGTTTGTGGTTAGAGCAGGAGTCTCTAAGTGCTCCTTTCCTGATCTTCGAGGGCCTGGGTTCACGTGCACGGTCAGGGGACAGTAACGACCCAGCACAGGCCGCGGCTAGGAGAAGCTCAGCAGCAGTGGGGCAGAGAGGGGCAGCTGTGTGATGCTTGAGGCCGTGCGGACAGCCAGCCTGGACAGGCACGTCCCACCCTGTGGCGTTTGCACAAGATGGGCTGACGCGTCGGTCACGGAACAAGCCCGCGGACAGCAGCGTCACGGCAGCCGTGGGGGCCCAGGATCTCAGCCTCGCGTCCAGCTGCTGGTCCAGCCTGCAGACCGTCTCCCCAGTAGGCGGTGTAGACGAGGGGCAGGCTGTCCTCCTGTCCCCCTCGGCCTGCCCATCCCTGCGCCCCCTCCCCCGCAAGCCCAGGTATGGACCATCAAAGACCGTTTCACTCCCAAATGGAGTTATAAATCAGTTCTTTACGGGGACGGTTCCCACGAGACACCCGCCTCGCTGTCAAAGAGTGAAAAGGACGAGGAAAGACCATGAAGACAAAAGCCTGGCTCCCAGGCAGAGGAGCAAGACCACAATATTTGTTCAGCGGGCTTAGTGCCGCCGAGCTCCGGCAAGAGCCCAGTGTCAGGGAGAGCCAGTCCTTTGAACTGTCCCACGCTTTGTTGTCCTAAGAGGTTTGACGATAAGCCCACCCAGCACAACGTATTCTCAATTTGGGGCATATGGACTCCATTAATCGGCCCTCACACCTTTTAAGAGCTCCGCAGCTCCCGCGGCCGCCCGCTCCAGGCAGGGCGAGAGCCCCAGGGTTAATTTTCTTAAATGGATTTTAGTCAGGCGTAGCCGGGCCCCTCCAGAGTGCATGAAGCTGACAAGCGCCCACCAGCAGCGATCTATCCTTGGGGTACAGGCGGCTGCCCGCCCTGCACCTCCCACCACCTTGATGGGGGGGCACGTCGGGTCCACCGGCTGAGGGAGACCCCCGCATGGCGTGGGGAGCGATGGGCTCGCGTCAGAACCTCAGCCCGCCACCGGCCACCGTGGAGCTTGGGCACACGCCTTGGCATCTCTGGGCCTCAGCTTCTCCCCCTGTAAAGCAAGGCAACAGGACGCGCCTGCAGCCTGGTCATGCGGGCTGTGCGCGTGAGCTCAAGGACCATGGTGCTAACAGCGCCCGGGACACACTCGGGCTCAACAGGTCTCTGTCGGCTGGGGGGGCTCAGGGACCCAGCTCAAGCCAGGACAGCCAGGTTTAGGGGTCTCAGGAGGATGTGAGCGAGGCTCTCATCCTCTCTTTTCCTCCCCACCGGGGCTTCAGGGCTAAATGCTGTTCTCAGTAGGACAGTGTCCAAAAACGCCGCACGCCAGCATCGCTCCCCGGCGGGAGCCCCCAGATCCGGGCCAGCAAACTTTCTCAAAAGGGCCAGAAAGCAAACCTTTTGGACGGCGTGCCCTGGTCCCCGACTCCTCCACTCGGCCCCGGCAGTGTAGACACGACCACAGAGACTGCACACACGAATGGGCACGGCCCGGTTCCGATGAACTTTATTTACAACGGGGGGCGGGGGGGGGGGCGGCGGGCGGCTGTTTGCCGGACCTGCCCTCCAGCACCAGCGTCACACGCTGTGACCACCCTGAGGCCCTCCGATAAGGAACACAGTAACAGTGGTCCTGAGGGCCGTGACGTGTGCCGAGTCCCGACGTCCCGCCACACGGTTCTTCCGTCCGCTGCGCTGGGAGCACAGGGTGACTGCGAAGAGGGCGACCAGCCCCCCGCACGTGGAGCCTGAAGGGACGCTCCCAGACACCACACTGGGCAGGTGCTGCGTGTCCCCATTCACAGGTGAGGACACGGAGGCTCAGGGAGGTGACCCGACGGCGGACACGGGTGACACAGGCGGCGAACGGCAGACACAGGTGACTCCCAGGCTCCGTGCCCCCGTCTGACACCCACACGGTGTCCCCTGGCGGCGGGACAGCTGCGAGCTCGGGCCCAGAAGACGGCTCTGGTAGAGGCAGCGAGGCAGCCGCGGGGCCGCGGGCCTCCGAGCCCCGTCGGGAACCGGCGAGCCATGCGAGGTCTCCCCGACGCACCTGACACTCCTCTCTCAGCAAAGCCTTTATTCTCTTGCCAACGTCTTCACCCTCAGACGGGAAGAAGCCCCTGGGTCTACCGATGACATCCCTGTGCTCGTCGAACGTCAGCCGTCAGGGCGACGCGCATCCCATCCCGGCGCCTCGGGTGGCGGATGCGCCTTCGACCGACTAACGGGGCAGCAGAAAGCGGCCGCGGCCCAAACGCGGAACAGGCCAGAGGCTCGGAGGCGGAGGCGAGGCGGGCCCTTGCCTGCACTGACGTGGGAGCCCGCCACAACGCGCGCCAGCGGGCACGTGGCACGTCTGCGAAGGGGCCCCCAGCCCAACCGAGGCTGGGCCTGCAGAGTCAGCCCGTCTGGGGGCGGCCGTCACGCGGCCGGAGCTCCGCACAGAGCAGGTGCTCTGACGTGGGAACAGGCGCACTTTCCACCCTGGGCCCACGGGTAAAGGGGTCAGCAGACGCAGCCCGGGCGGCCAGCGGCACAAGAGGAGCTGGAACAAGACGCAGCCGCCCCCGCGAGCTGGCTCCAAGTGCGAGGGGGGCTCTGGTCCCCAGGAGTGACCCGCCGCCGTCCGCAAGCACTGCGAACACCCCCTCTACCAAGCACGTCCGGGATGGCCCGTGGGTGTCCGTGGCACCGAGGGGAGGCCACGCCCGCCAGGAGCTGCCACTGCCCACAGAAGGCCATGCTTCGGGACCCGTGGTGGCCCCTGAGAAGGGGGAAGGAAGCCTCTTCCTGTGGCGTCACGACCTGTGAGAGGTTCACAGAGCCTCAAGGCACCAGCTTCCATCAGATCACTGCTTTGTGGCTAAGATGAGTTCTAGCAGCAGCCCCCCTCCAGGGTCACAGAGACCACGGTCCCAGCTGGGCCGTACTCGGCATGGCCCGCTCCTCACTGTCTACCCCCTTCTGGGGCGCTGTGCAGCTCCTGGAGGCCAGCTTCCGGCGCCCACGTGCCATCAGTCAGACCCTCGGACGCATCGGACACCATGTAAACCCAGGGAGGGTCAGTCCTCGCACACGGTGCTGGGGATAGCTCTGGTCTGCTGGGCTGCTCTGGGCTGCAACGGGTCCCTCGTCGTGGCAGGAAGCATGTGGGCCAGGCCACAGCGGCGCTGGAGGGCAGGTGAACGCACACGGTGGCCCACGACCTGATTCTGAGCAGCCAGGGAGCTAAGTATGTCTTTTGCATTTTTAAAATGTAAGAAGTAAAAACAAGAACGTGGTACCATATGTCTATGGTTCACGAAGCCTAAAATATTTCCTCTGTGTCCCTTCACAGTGCTTGATGACCCCAGAAGAGGGCCTAATCAACAGAGGGGAGGAAGGGGTTGCCATGGTTACTGGAACTGGCCAGGGGGGTACCACTGCTCTTGCCTCAGGATTCTGGCCCTGGGAGGGGAGGAGTTCCCGTGAGCGCTACAGCCCAGAGACCACCGGCCACGACCATGCCATCCGAAGAGCCTCGAACGGCTGTGGGCTGCCACCTCACAGACCACGTGGCTTGGTGAGGCCCTGGCACCAGCTCATGCTCTGCCCCAGATCCTCTTCTCCCCAGCAGATGAGGCAGGGTGGCCAGGAAGCTTCAACCAAATAATATGTGAAGGCCACGGAATTCAGTGGCTCCTAGTGGAGGGTGAGAAACAGGCTGAGGGGTGGTAACCATTCTGGGAAGAGGGCCCAGCACAACCACAAAACCTGGTGAAAGCCATAATTGACAAGGCAACAGGGTGAGAGCCATCACCAGCATCCCACGGCCCGCAGGCCTGGGGCTGTACCTTCCCCGAGGAGGGACTCCAAGCTCCTCCTCTTTCTTCCTGGCCGCCAGAGGGGCTCCGGGGAGAGAGACGCCACATAGACCTCAGCTCGAAGGCTCAGCACCCATCGCGTGCAGGAAAGTGAGAGGCCCGGCCTCTGGGCATGTCCTGGGGTGCCCAAAGCTGCAGCAGAGGGTCATCCCAGTGGCCCACAGCACTCAGAGCCTGGACCGTCCCCTCCCAAGCTGACGCTGGGCTCAGTCACGTGACTGGCTGCGGTCAGGGAGACGTCAGCAAATGTGACAGAAGCGAAGGCTCGATAAGGACTTGCAGTCTCGGGGGTGGCTGTGCTGTAGGAGGCAGAGGTGACCCGGGGGATGGGGCTGAGCCCCGGGAGCAGCGCTGAGATAGGAGGCCGTGAGCGGGGACCAGCCAACACGGACAGAGAAATACCACGGAGCTGCCAGCCACACCACCTCCAGGCAGCCCACGGTCACAAGAGACACAAATCACTGTTCACACCCACTAAATCTGGGGGGCTTATTAGGCAGCAAATGCTCGCCACCCAGAGAACCACAGATGAGTCTGCCTCTGTTTGAACCGAAAATGACGACAACCTTATTGCAGACACCAGTGCCCCCCTCCTGGGCTACTTCCTTCGGAAAGAATGCCGGACGCCAGGACCCCCCAAGTTCTCACCACCTCCCAGACCCGCCGTGGACAAGCAGCCACCAAGGGCCAGCCACCGCTCATCGATCTTCGAGCGGCTTGGTTCAATGACCCCCGCTGTCACTTCTGGCTTCCTGTGCTCTCCGTGGTCCCCTGCGGCTCTCTGACTGTGCTGCCCAGCCTCTGAGCTCTGATGTCAGGACCCGTCACGTGTTCATGGCCACCCAAAGTCAACAACCCACACAAATGGCCCTTTGACGTGTGAAGTCATGGGAGCTGCTCCCGGGTGGCATTGGCGCTATTCGGGAACCAGCCCAACGGTCGTGTTTGGCACGGTCCTTCTCAGCCAACAAGGCTGGCCCTGCGGCAGGGCCGCATGGACGGATGCGTCCCTGGTCGGTCTCAAACCTGGGAAGAGGACCCCCACGTTAGGAGGGGACAGCAGGGCTTCGTGGAGGGTCTGACATGGGCCAGGCGCTGTGCTAGGCATTTCCAGACAGAAGGGCATTGCTTGAGAAGCTCTACCCAGAGCGGACCGTCAGGGCAGTGAAACTGCTCCGTGTGACGCTGTGAGCACACACGTCCAAACCCACGCATCGCGCACAGCAAGAGGGAGCCTGATGGGCTGCGGGCACTAGGGCACCAACAGCGGCTTGTCACGAACTCACGGCAGGGACACCCAGAGTGTCAGGGGAGACTTCTGCAGCCCTGAAACTTCTCTCAAAAATATGATCTAGTGCTTTATAAAGACGGAGAAAGGCGGGGCGCCTGGGTGGCTCAGTGGGTTAAGCCTCTGCCTTTGGCTCGGGTCATGATCTCAGGGTCCTGGGATCGAGCCCCACATCGGGTTCTCTGCTCAGCGGGGAGCCTGCTTCCTCCTCTCTCTCTCTCTGCCTCTCTGCCTGCTTGTGATCTCTCTCTCTCTGTCAAGTAAATAAATAAAATCTTAAAAAACAAACAAATAAATAAATAAAAAGGAGAAAGGCAAGGGAGGGAGGGAGAGAGGGGGAGGGGAAGGAAGGCAAGGAGGGAGGGAAGGAGGAAGGAAAGAGGGAAGGAGGAAGGGAAGAAGGGAAAGCTCCACCCTCGAAGAAGGGACCGGTCACCCGGACCTACCTAGTCACTGTTCCTATCTCTCAGATGTGAGCCCCTGACCCTGCAGGGCTGAGGTGGGGGTGCGGAGCAGGGGTGGGAGGTGGGGTGGAAGGGCAGGCAGTTAGGAGGCTCTTGTAACCCAGGGGTGAGATGACGGCACACAGCAGGGGGAGCAGTGGGGGTAAAGTCACATTTCAGAGACAGAACTGGAGCTCCAAGGACAGAAGGGCACCCACCACAGTCTGGCCTGGAGCTGTCGCCGTGTCCCAACTGTGTGCTCATGGTCTGCCACTCAGACCCAGTCCTTCTCCTTTTTTTTTTTTAATAATGTATTATTTGTTTCAGGGGTGCAGGTCTGTGACTCACCAGTCTTACGCAGTTCACGGCCCTCCATACCCCATAGCACATTCGCTCCCCAAAGTCCGTCCCCCATCCCTCCCTCCCCTTCCCCTCCAGCAGCCCTCAGTTTGCTTCCTGAGACCAAGAGTCTCATGGTTGGTCTCCCTCTCCAGTTTCCTCTTGTTTCGTTTTTCCCTCCCTTCCCCTGTGATCCTCTCTTGTTTCTCAGATTCCTCGTATCAGGAAGATCCTATGATCATTGTCTTTCTCTGACTTAATTCGCTCAGCATAATACCCTCTAGTTTCATTCCCGTCGTTGCGGATGGCAAGATTTCTGGGTGTTTTGATGGCTGCGTCGTATTCCATTGTATATACATACACGGCGTCTTCCTTGTCCATGCATGTCGACAGACCTCTAGCGAGCCGGTCATTCTCGCAAATAAAGAAAGTACCAACCGAGTTCACACAGTACGTTCTGCTAGTCAACCCGTCAGTGTATTCCAAAAAGTCACTTGGAATAGGGAAGGGAAGCAGTCCCTCAGTCGGCAGTTTCGACGCGAACCTGTGCTGTTAACATTTCTGGGAGATCTAAACTCGGCGTTATTTCCGGGGCAGGAACAGGAACGTTCACGCCAGAGCGCCCATCTCTGTCCGAACATCAACAGAGGAACTGTTCAATAGTCTGAGTAAATCAGAAACTGGTCTTCGATCTAAGTTTGCGAAAGCCAGTTTTGACGGTGACACCTCACTCGGGCCAGGAGACAAAAGCTTTTCACAGCTAACAAGGGACTGAACTTGCAGGAAACCAGGCACGCCCAACGCCCAGGCTGCGGGAGGCGCTCCGCCATCCAGGCAGCGTCCATGCGAAATACCCTTGTCTCCATCCATCGCTTGTTGGGAAACACCGAAACCTCCAGGGAGGGCCAGAAATGAATTGTATGACTTAAAATGTCATTGTCAAGACTGGTAGGTTTTAATTACTAAATATTCGTGATCCTTCAATTTTTTAAATGATTTTTATTTGACATTTATTTTGTGTTAGTCTGTTTCTTTTAATATTTTCTATTATTGGAACATAAGAACCACGTACAAATTAATGTGAAATGTCATCAATTATTGAATCACATAATGTCAAAATATACTGATTCCAAACAAACCATGTGTTTATCATTATATGTTAATTTAAAAGAAAAAACAAACTCCTGAGCATTTTCGCATTAGCCTATGGTAGGATTTACTCTCCGGGTCTCTCACTCTTACTTAAATCACATGAAGTCATGTGGAAAATGCAGAATAATTTACAGCTCAGGAACTCTTGGCAAATTCCCAGAAATTCTGACATGTTGTTCCCGAATCCTGACCCTTCATCTCTGTCTGGGAACTTGGAAGTCATGTCCTGAAGGGAGTAGTTCAGATGGGTGGGCAGGTCGAGGACAGGGAGCAAGGGGAATGCAGCCAGCAAGGACAGCCGTATCCCGGTGGCCACGTCCCTCGGTGGCTCGAGTGATCACAGGAGCTCATAGACCTGGGACGGGGTGGACACTGGGCCTGGGAAGAGCCGCCCCATCCCTCAGTGCTGCCCTCAAATGCAGGTCTGAGGCACCCCGGGCAGGGACCCCAGCACATGGGGACCTGGTCTGGCCACACATGGCACGTGGGCCCACCCATCCCGGCAGACACAGGGACCCCGTTTCACACGCAGGGAAGTGCATGCCGGCTGTCTGAGCCTCGGCCTCCCCAGCCTTGTCTGCAGGGCCCCTGAGCCGGACACAGGACTCTGCGTAAACACAGGATATTTTCCTTGGAGGCTTATGAGTGCTTCTCCAGGCCATAAGCATCACCTGCTTCCACTGCGGGATTCCAGGCCTGCCTTTCCAGGGAGGTCTTGGCTCTCCCGGGCCCAGGGAGACGAGGGTTCTTCCTTCGCTCCTGGGGGACCAGAAGTGACTCCCACGTGGGAACCCACAGACAGCTAGCTCATCAGACTCATGACGCTCAGCCAGACAGCAAGCACCCAGCAAGCGTTCCCTGGGTCAGGCCTGTGCTCGAAGCTTCAGACGTGCCGAGAACACACGGTGCAGGGGAAGAGGAGCTTTCAGAGACACGCAGGAAATACTTTGTGTGGAGAGAAGCAGTCGGCCTGAGCAGGACTCACTGAGGAGAAGTGTTTCTGTGGCTGGGGTGGGAGACAAGCAGGCTCATTACCTTGGTCTGCCCACCTGGCAGTGGAAGTTTCGTAAGGAACAATCACATCAAATTAAGACAGTCATGGTGGGGCTGGAGCCTCAGGTAGGGGCCCAAGGGCTCAGCCAGAAGGCCTGGCTTGGGGCCCAGGTCTACCGTTTGCCAAGGGCTATGGCCGAAGCCAGATGTCCGAACCTCTCTGTTTCTCAGCACCCATCATGTTGAGCTGGCGGCGGGACGTCATCGCCGAGAAACAGTGAGTGCTCAGAGGGCAACACTCAGTGAGCACCGGCTAATTGCTGTGGTGGTTTTCTTCCCTTTCCAGATGATGACACTGAGGGTCAGAGTGGTGCAGAGCGGTGCTCGAAGCCGCCCGACAGAGTAAATGGCAGAGCCAGGACTGGACCCGTATCTGTGGGGCTCCAGAGCCCTTTCCACTCGAATACGAGCCAAGTGAATGCGCAGAGCCCCTAAGTCCTCAGCCCACTGACCACGTGCATGAGCGCATGCTGCGACAGAGATCCAGGAAGACTCAGGGAAGTGGCTGTCCTCTTCGTAACTGCCTGGGCGAGGAAGAGAAGGGCTCAGGGTCTTCCCCTTCCATGCAGCCCCTTCCCAAACAGGCCCCCGGGGGTAGCAACAGGAGGTTAAATGCTTCTGTCTTGGCCAGCCTGGCCCACCTCAGGCTGCCTTCCAGCCAGGCACGAGCAAGTGGGCACCTGGGCCACCTGAGCCAGGAAGTCACACGAGGCACCGACGTCATTGTTGGAAGCCTGCAGCCTGGGTCTCCCCTGAGGAAAGGAGTTCTCTTCGGCTGTACACGGACATCTCCCGTTGTCTTGACCGTGATCCGGAGGTGCTGCTCCTCTCTCCGCAAAGGACCTCGCTGTAGTCCGTGTGTGCTCAGGGATGTCCAGCGTGTCCATCGCCCAGCTGTTCACGAAGCCAGAACGCCTCCGAGAGTAGACGGAGACCCGACACATGGTCTGTGCTTACGAACTCTTAGTCTAGACACAATTCTAACCAACTGGTCACCCTGCCCATAAACAGATGAGAGTGACCCGATTAGAACCAGGAAAAAGGGAAGGACCCTCAAACGCATTAGGTCCTTGGATGACAGCGGTGGCCCCAGTGACCCAGTGTGTGCAACAGTGCAGCCGGGAGGCTGGCCATGGGAGACGTGTCCCCTGCCCTCGGGCACCATGGCATCAGACAGAGACAGAGCGTCCTGTGCAGACGCCTACCGCCCGCTTCTGTGAAGTCCAGGGCGACGCTCCCACTTCAGGGGCTCGGCTTTGCTGTGAGAAGCCGTGCTGAGGGCAAACGAGGGGCTGGGTGCGAAACCCTAGTGTGGTCCCAGTGAGCTCTGGGACAGCCACGTGCCCCGGACGGGACGGAACGGTCTCTAGAGCCTGGCCCCTCGGGCGACCGGCTGAAGGCACGGGTGCCCCCGCAGAGGTGTTCCAGAGGAGACGGGACAAGGGAAGTGAGCCACCCGGTCACAAAAGGAACTACGGAGGAGCGAGGGGTGCCCCAGTCCACTGGCTCTGTGGCCCATGTCCTTTTCCCCTGTTCCTTTCGGCTGTGCCCTGGCCTGGAACTGGCGGGCTCTGGGGGACGGGGAGCTTATCCCCTCCTGAGGTATTTCATTCTGTCCTGTTTGATTTCAGGGAAACGGGGATGAGGCAGCCGACCTTAGAACCTCCTCAACAACCCCCCATACACACACACCCCACAACCACGAACCACAACAGATGGAAACTCATTAAGTATCTGAAATCTACACGTTCTTAATGATTTAAGAGAAACTACTTGATCACCTTTTAAGACTGATATGGAATCGATCTGTCGCCTCACAAACTGGGTGAATGAAATCTGTCTGAGCCGCCGCACAGGGTGACCCCACGGTAGTCAAGGGGCAACGTCTCTGGGTGGACCAACTCCAGCTGAGAAATGAATTACGGTATCGCCATTTTGCGGCCCCTAATGAATTAATGGAAACAAATTTAAGCATTAATGACCGCTAACATCGAAACAGAGTGGGAACGGGAAAGAAAACATATCTAGGAAGCAGAAACTCTGAGGCAGGGGAGAGACAAACTCCGCAAACGCCCGCGGTAAGGCCGACCCCAGCAGGTAATATGTGTGCGCAGACACCCCAGGGCGGGTGTGGGCCGTGTGTCAACCCTTCAAGGAGAGGATCGAACTTCGCTCGTGCCTTGGAAGCAGAAAGTCTGGGTGACCGGAGCGGAAACGCAAACTCTAGTGTTAATCCAAACATCTCTCCTTATTTTCATAATCGCCCCACGGAGCATGAATTGCAAAGTCGTATTAAATACACGTATTTCGGTGCCAGGCCTGCTCCGTTGTCCTTCCCATCTATTTTTGGTTTTGATCCTTGAGGCGACTAATATTCATGCTCAGGAAACAAATCTACGAAAACTGTACCAGCATTTGTGCCGAGTGCAGAGCGAGTGCGCACAGGTGCAGTGTGTCCAAGCAGCGAGGGGCACCCTGGGCGTCACTCGCCCTGAATCCCCACCATCTGTGGGTCCACGGGAGACTTAATTCTCCAGGAAAGGGCCCCTACCCTAATTAGATTTTACTTGGCTTATTAGCAAATCTCATTCACTGACTTAATGAGAAACAAAAGTCATGTGACAGAAGGGTCACGAGCAGTAACATGTTAACTAAATTTATACAGCACAGGGCTTGAAATTTTCCCTCCGTATCAGCAAAACTGAACTCCACAGTGGAAACAGGAATTGCTATAAATGGCTTCAGACCTAGGCAGAGACTATTTATGTCCGGGACGTACTTTATTCCAGAGACGGAGCACATAATTTCGGCATTTAAAGTGCCAGGCGTGTGTTCAGATCTTTACTAACTGGGAGTCGTAACAACCGCTAAGATTTATTTCATACTTCCTACATGCCAAGCTAGTCTAACGGCTTTAAATGCATTAACACACTTAACGGCACGAGGCAGACTATCACTGTTCCCATCTTGCAGATGGGAAAACCGAGGCTCCAGAGGTAAAGGGGCTCACCGGGGGTCACCCAGAGAGTAACTGTCAGTGACAGACAGCAACCTCCAAGCCGAGAGCTAGCTTCCGTTACTCTCCATGCTCAAAAATCAAGAGAATTCTTTTCTGCTTTTTTACTCAAATGTTAGGTTGTTGTTGTTTTTTTTAAGATTTTATTTATTTGACAGACAGAAATCACAGGTAGGCAGAGAGGCAGGCACAGAGAGAGGGAGAGGCAGGCTCCCCGCCAAGCAGAGAACCCGATGCAGGGCTCAATCCCAGGACCCTGGGATCATGACCTGAGCTGAAGGCAGAGGCTTTAACCCACTGAGCCACCCAGGCGCCCCGGGTTTTTTTTTTTTTATTATTATAGAATAATTCAGAAACGGGACTGCATGCTGGGATCCACATGGATGTCAGCTACAGCTTGGAGACAAAGACCCTCTCAGCCCCACTTTTTATTGGTTTTATGATAGTATCTGAATTTCAGTTAATTTCAAAGGAGAGACTGGGGTCTCTGAGTTTCTCCAAGGGGAGCACAGGCTTTCAGAAAGTGGAGGTCAGGAGGGAAGTCCATGATGGAGAAGGACTTCTCCATGAGTGAGTGAGCCTCACCCAGGGCGGCCCAGTAGCCACCACCACGTGAGAGGCAGGTGTTGGTAAGTGTGCACCTGGGAGCTGGACGGTGAGGGACCCTGTACGGGAAGGGCTCACACAGACTCTGCAGTGGGCTGGCTGAGCCCTGATCGCTCGGCAGCCCCAGGTGCTCTGAGGCGCCGGCTTCATCACGGCCTCGTTATGAGCAAAGCCCAGGCGGAAAGGCACACCATGTGCAAGCAAGGGCCCGGGGAGAGCTGCCTTCCCCTGAACGTCTGGCTCCAAACACACATCCCTTCGGCCATAGGGCACCCCTCTGCCAAGCCACTGAGCAAAAGTCCTCAGCGTTATTCGAATCCAAAGCAGTGAAAATCACTCTCACGTCGTCTGCTTCCCGAGTTACCGCGGCGTCGGCCCATGTGACCGCCCGGCCTCGTCTCTGCCCCAGAACACCATCCCCTGGGGGCAGTGACCAAGTCCCGGGAGGGCCCAGAGGGGTCTTCTATCCAGTTCCCCAGATGCAGGTCAGGCAGGGGACCCACGCTGGGCCCCTGGGATGAGTTCTTCCCGGAAATCCACAGGAGCACATGGATGATTTTCCCGAGCACCTGGGCTTCTGGGCTTCCTGGCGTCCAGACGCCTGGTGCTGGCTGGTCCCCTCCTACCAAGTCTGAGTGACTCATTCTTCCTTTCACCCGTTCTTGTTGCTTAGTCCCTCCTGGAAAGCTAGCCGGGACTCCTAGTTGCAAAGTTAGAAGCCTCTCTTGGGCCAACCTACCCCAAAAAGCCACTGGTTGTTCCCTCACCAGGAAAATTGATGGGCTAGGTCTGGCCTTGGTCACGCTTGGGGCCAGGGACCCCACTGAAACTGCCAGGAATCTGTCTCTGTCCCTATCTCCTGATGCTGCTCATCCGCAGGTTCTCACGTGAAACATCTCGAGAGTGCCAGGCCTCCCTGCCCCGCACAACACCAGACCTGGGGAAGGAAGCGCACCTCTCCCACTCCCTGGGGCCTAGGGAAGACTGGGGTCGGCTCTGGATGGTGCCATGTGTGTCTCTGCGTCCATGACGGTGGATGGGGAGTGCCAGGAGGATTCAGAGTGGCCAGGCCCAGGTCATGGCCATCCACAGGCCAGGAAGCAGGGCCAGTAAGACACACAGATGACTGCGGAACTCTATGGGCTCTCCAGAGGAAACGATGCCAAAGAAAAGCTCCCACCAGCAAGGAGATCACCCTGCCACAGACGAAGGACCCCAACTGAGACCAGCTGCACTGTCCTCTCTGAATGTGGGGACGCCGAGATAAATCGGACCCAAGGAGAGACGGAGTACTCAAAGAGCTTCCAGGAAAGCCTGCCCATGGGCTGCGGTCAGCTGGCATGGAAAAAGGGCGATCTTCCAGGCAAGATGAGGGATGGCTTCAGCCCCACCGGGGTCTTGCCAAGGCCCACCTTCCAGGTCTGGAGGGCTTCCAGTGGGGGATGGTGGGAGAGATGGAGGCCCAGAAAGCACAGTGCGTCCCAACCACAGTCACCCTGAGGCCGCTGGAGGGGAGTAAGAGAATCCTGTAGAAGCCAGGGAGCCAGGACACACCCCTCTGCTGGGCATCCCCGGGAAGGACCAGCTGCTGTCCTTCAGGCAGGAAGAGGCCCCGAGAGCTGGGAGGCACCACCTGGGAACAAGGGCGTTCTGCAGAGGTGGGAGGCAGGAGGGTCTACAAGACCACGATGTCTCTTGGGGCAGCCACTCTGCTCCCACACAAGGCTGGCGGCTGCCCAGTGCTGGCGGCTCCCAAGCGTCCCCACCGCAGACATTCACGTTCCCCTCTGCACCGCCCCCCAAGCCCCAGGGATGACAAGGCTGACCACGGTGCCAGGGAGCCGGGACGCTCACCTGGGACCAGCATCAAGGCAGGGCCCTGTCCGTGGTGGAGCAGGAGGTGGGCTCTCCGTGGCCCCCAAAGGCCCCCCAGGGACGAGTCTTGCTGCCCCCACAAGGCCCTGCTCATCAGCCATACCGGTCCCTCTCCACCCGCAAACGGAATGTCCTGGGACCCGTTCCCTGAGCTTGGAAGCTCTGACTCAGGCTCTGCTCCTGAAGGCTCTGTGAGGGGGAGGACTGGTGCCCGCTCTGCTCCCTGAGAATCCCCAGGGCTCACAGCAGGTGCTCCAGACATTGGTCTGAAGGGCAAATGAATTAAAACGCCTTGGCCCCACTCTCCGGAAACCAACACTCAACATTTGTTACCCGACACAGGCCAATGTGCACGTTAGGGAACATTCTAGAGAGTGGGGGTGTTTGCCTCAGGCTGAGGGCTGTCAGTTGGCAAGGGAAGCGTTCACACTGCCTGGTGAGCGCCCCGGAGCCCTTGTCTGAACGCAGGTGCCCGGGCGCCGTCTCCAGGAGAGTCTGACCTAACCAGCCTGATACGGGGCCCAGTGACCCTTGACGTCCCTGACATACAAGCAGAGTGAGGACCCCCGGGACAAAGTGTAAGACCACGCGGGCTATCTTTCCCTTTCTCATCACACCGGCTGAGACTATTTCATTTTAAAAGAAAGATGCCCATCAGGACAGTTTATGCCAAAAGCAGGGGTGGTTAATGAGGGAGATGCAGAGATGTCTGTGCAGTCAAGGGCAGGGCTGACCCAGGAGCCGGAAGGCTGGCCAGGGCTCACTGCTTCTGTGTCTGGGTCTTCTCAACACAAGCCAGCACTGTCTGTTCCCCCATCCCCAGAGCAAAGAAGGGCCTCACGAGGGCCACAAGGGTGCACACATCCCCTGGGCACAACCCCAGTCAGCCTGGGTCCCCGAGCTCCAATGGTCCTGGCTCAGGGCAGGGGACCTCTACAACCAGGCCGAAGGGATGGACACTCATGGACAAACAGGGCGTCCCAGGCCTGGGGTGGGGGCAGGTGTTCAAGGGTCACCCCCTCCCTGAAGCTCATAGTGCCCCTGTAAACTGGCTCTTATTCCCCATCATGGAGAGATCTACACGCTGCGTGCCACACACACACACACACACACACACACACCCCACCCCCCCCACCCCCCGTGCTTCTCTAATACACTCACTTCCTGCACCGCCGTGTGGCCTGTCTCCAGGCAGGAGCATCTGCGAAGTGCTGGGTTTGGGCTGTTAGAGGTGTTCCCACGATGCAAGACGACGCGGGCAGGCCGCACCGGTCGCTGACGCACTCCAGCCCTCACCTAACACCTCGATACTTTGTTCACCATGCGTGTTCCTTGAGTTTCCGTTCTTTAAATCTTGCAGTCCAGTACCACCTGTGTTGCGGCTGTTGGTACTCCTGGCCATCCCGGGTCCAGGGCAAGTGCCCCCCACCCCCACACGTTCTCGGAAACAGAGGTTTGCGGCCTGGGAGATGCTCATGTCACCTGCCTTACGTAGGACCCGCAAGGCTGCTGGCCCAAGCCCCTCCCAGCCCCGCCCAAGAAACTGAGGCCCAGCACGATGGAGCGACTGGCCATAGATGGAGCCATGCAGCCCAGGTCCGCCGGGGGGGCCCCCCCGCCCCGATCCTCCGCGGCCTGACGGACCCGGAGGAGACAGCAGGGGAACCAGGGCCACGGCCTCCACCTCTGTTGGCTTTGTTTAATTTCTGGAGGAGCAAACCACCCCCACCCAAGGAATCATAAATCCCTCTGGGAAGGAGCTTGCCACTCCTGAGCCCCCGCCAGGGCTGCCCCTGGGGAGTGAGAGGCTGGCGGGGCGGGGGGATCACAGTGAGGGCCCCTTCTACCTCCCTGCCTGCGCCAGCATGTTTAGGGAGTGACATCACAGGGCAGGGAGCAGAGACCACCCCTGAAAGGAAAAGCGAGTCACAAAAAGGGCAGAGGGGTGGTGGGAGGGGACGCAGCCAGCCCCCTCCTTTGCCTTGGCAGGCACGATCAGCTCGGGAATAAAAAGATTCTCTAGTTACAAGAGGGTGTTGGTTTCAAGCACATCCCTGGGGCAGGCCCCGGGCTGACAAGGAAGCAGATCATCTCCCGGAAGCCCTCCGAGGAAGCCCTCCGAGGAAGGTGCTATTGTATTCCCATTTTACACACGGGGACACTGAGGCTAGGAGAGGTAATGAGACTTGCCCAAAGCCTGTCTCTCCATAAAAAGTGGGGCCAGGACCCAAACCCAGGCTTGCTGGAATTCACAGACCCCCCTGTGATATGCTGCAACAGATGGGCAGGACCCCCAAATGAGGAAACCCACCCTCTGCCCCAGGGGGCCCCAGTTCTTTGATACAAAAGCCAGAGCATGTTCCCTATCCCAGCTCCAAGAGCATCCATACCCCAAGCCCCGCTCCTGGACCTCAGTCTGCTCTCCCCTCCAACCCCCCACATCCCACCCACCAGGAGGTTCCCAGACCTCTCCCGTCCCAGACTCGCTCTTTCTCAAGATCATTTGTAATATCTGGGGGCTGGGCCTGTGCCCCAAGCTTGCACCCCTCATGCTGCCCTTTGCGGATGAAACTCAAGATAGAGCCTAGATTCCGCACGAGATTCCTGCAGGATTATGTGTAATTTCGGGAGGGAGCGGGGGCTTAGCTATCTCAGATGAGACTAAGGGGCTGGCTGGAGCCCTTCTCTGAACTGGCTGTCTCCCGGACGCCCGACCTCACCACGTGTGAATGATGGGTCGGCGAGGAGCCCACGTTCCTGCTTAGCCAGAAGGTCTGCGCACCCAGAGCGCACGCCGCATCCCTTCCCAGAAGTGGGAGAAGAGGCTTTCCCGCTGCGAAGGCCATTTCCTGCTCAGACCAGGTGGAAAATCTGCTAAACTCAAAAGGTCAAACCTAGTTTAATTTTATACCCTTTCACTAAGAATGTTCCCTTGAAAAAGAAAAGAAGGGGGAGGAAACTGTATGTTTCTTTCCAACTTTTCAAAAGTTAATTCATGTGGAAGAAAAAAAGATTAGGATAAAATTTCAAATATTAAATTCAAATGCAGGATTAATGACTTCTATTTCTAAGCCCAAGAGGTTGTCTGGAATTTCGGACATTTTTGGAGCAGTCGAAACCAGACATAGCCAGATGCGGTTGTGTTTTGGACCAAGTCAGCACAAATTTCGTACCTTGAAAGACTATATCCACGTCCATCTTAATACAAACAGTCCCTCTTTTCCAAAACTCTCCATCCAGAATAAATTCAGAGCCATCGGCTTAAACACGAAGACTAAGCGCTTTCCACTTGTACATGAAAGTAGTGGACGAATGTAGCCTTAATTGGCCACCCCCCACCCCTGCGCACGGCAACCCTCCCCCGTCACCCTCCTCAAACACACGCGCTCACGTGCCAGAGGGACAGGTGACGGTCACTAGTCGGAGAGAAGAAAGAAGAGCGTTCCTGCAGCGTCTCCGTGATGTCTCCAAAGTCACTAAGTACAGTGATAACGGGAGTGGTGGGGCATCTCAGGTTCCACCGAACCCCAGAGGTACTGAAAAAGCTCCTGTGAGGGCCCAGCCCGAGGTGGTTAGGACTCGGTGACGTCGGAACAGGAACGCGAGGATTATCCCGGCCCGCGGATGAGCCTCACAGAACGGTGTCCCATCGTCCAATAGCGCTGGCACAAACAATGGACAGGGAGTGGAGGGAAGGTACACAACGCCTGAGAGCCGAGGGCTACCAGCTAAAGGGTATGTTCTACGGGACATGAAGGCTCCTTGAGAAATGAACACATTCTAATGTGTTTGGAAAATACCGCATCCTCTGAGACTGGGGTCAGCAAGCCATGGCCCATGTGCCAAATCTGGCTGGCCCCTTGTTTCTGTAAATAAAGTTTTATTGGAACAAGGGCCACACCCATGCACTTATATACCGCCTGGGGCTGCGTTACGTAGCAACCCCAAACATCACGAGGCCTGCGAAGCCTCAAGTATCAGCAGTCTTCTGTAGATAAAGTTTGCTGAGCCCTGACCTAAGGCCACCTTAGGGACCCACGAATCCCATCAGCACGTTCATGACCACGGAGTCCTGCAGCAAGAAAATCTATTCCACTGTTTAACGTAATAGCTACCACCGTATGTTATGTGATTCAAAAAGCCCTTTTCCTCCATGAGATACGTACTGAGTCCTAAGAAGGCTCCACGCACCTTGTGGGAAATGCGTGCCTGTCTGCGTGTGCCACTCCGCCTCTGGTGTTTGGTTACGGCAAACCGAGCTCACACAGCAAAGAAGGCTTTTCGGCAGAATGCTCATGAAGGATGCCTCATGTTTTATAGCTACGTCTTCCTCGATCGTGTGCAAGCGCCCAGCCTACCGCTGCGTCTGAGTTTAAATCTGCCACTTCCTCACTGTGTGAGGTTGGGCAAGCTGCTTGCCCTCTCTGAGCCTGCGCCCCCTCATCTGTGACCTGGAAACCACCCGTCCCTGCCCTGGGAGGGCGGCTGCGTTTGTGTTTTTGAGGGCTGAGTGAGACAGCAGGTGCCGGCACAGCGGGGATGGGCCACCGCCGGGCAGCGGTTCTCAGGATTGCCCTGTCTCGTCCATCCTAGGGGACCTAAGTGGGGTCGATCCATCATCAACGGGCTGAGAATTTTAAGGGTGGAAAGAGATGCTAGAACATAGGTCCTCGTCGAGGACAAGATGCTTTCTGACGACAGACACACGTGGATGTGAGGGGAAACGGAAGTGGGGCACTGGGTCTTCAGAAAACACGATACTCCTCTCGGTCTGATGAGTGAGGCACGGGCCTGGGATGCAGATACGATAGTGACAGGCTCTGGGGCACGCTCAGTTGCAAGGGCCTGGACACTGAGTCCCTGAGCCCCGGGGCACCGTGTCCCGCAGCAATGGATACCTGACACAGAGCCCACATCACAGTCTGGCGTGCTCGGGGGGAGCCCCAGGCTCCGTCCATCCCGTGCCTCTGCCCTCCACCTGTCTTGGGGCCTCTTCCTTGCACACCACGTGTGGCCACAGTCAGTGGTCACATCCAACCCCAAGGGAGGCAGGGCTGTAAAGGCTGACCCAGTCCCCAAGAAGGGGACCCTACCTGGGTGTACCAGACCTGGTGGGTTCT